>CM048845.1:14510000-14567500 GCA_026545225.1 Cornus controversa
TTTGGGAGAGAACACTCATTTTTTGAATCCGTTTCAAGAATAAAAATCTTATTTTAAACGTGTTCCATTCCGATTTACATCAAAGTCGGAGTGGATTCACAACGCCCCGATACACATATTTTTAAAGAAAAACAATTCAAACGTAACTTAAAATATTGAAGATAAATTTTGTTAATTTTTTAAGTATAGTAAAAAATTTAACAACCATAATAACAAAAATGTTGTTAAATTTTAAAATTATCACAAAAATAAAGGAAAAAAAAATTATAACTAATAAAAAAGTATTTATTTATATATTAATTATTAATCGGGGTGTTTTCGGAGCTTGGCAAGTTTTAAACTCTTTCTCTAAACTCACCCAACCCTATTATGATAATCCCAAACCTCTCCTAATAAGAACGAGACAGACTGAACGGATTAAATTGACATCTTTATTTAAATCTTGCTTTGAACCAACAGTGAAGGAGTGTAAAAGATTTGGTGTAGAAAACCGATAAGAGAAATCTGAGTGCAAAAAGTGGGAATAACTATTACATAGTGTTTGTTTATGAAATCAAGTCTCAAATGATCACTAAAAAATAATATAGTTTAAGAATTAACAATTATTCACCTTTTTTGTAACTTTAATGTAGCTTAAAGTTATTTTCTTTAATTTTGTTAACTAAAATCTAATTTTTTCTCAACAATTTACCCTTTTCTTTGTCCATTTTGATTAGTTAAAATTTTTTTCCTTGTGGATCAATTTTTCGTAAAATCATCAACTATGTTACAGAGTTTCGGAATGTGGCTTATATGATTCACCGAGAAACTATTCCAAACTTTAATACAGATATTTAGTTCTTTGGAACAAAGATCTTAATAACACGTTGGCATGAAATATCCGTCTTACTAAACAAACATAAGGAAACATTGAAGGATGCCAAAGTTCATCCTACACAATTACTTGTCCCACTTGCTTGTGTTATGTAAAGGTTTTGTGAGATTTAACGACAAACAAGAGTTAAAGCAAATTGTAAAAAAACAGTTTCAGTCACATCTAGCACGTTAATGTGACTATATTATTCATAGTAAGTTAATTTCACATAGATCCAAAGTACTTTTGCATTCATACTGTTGGATTTGTGGCTCAAATTCAATTGCAACAGTTTTCTTTTTCGTTTTGGAAGTCTAAAGACTTATAGAGTAAGGCTGAAAACTTGGGGAATTGAGGCAGTTTCCTTTTCCGTTTAAAAAGCCTAAAGACTTGTATAGCAAGGCTGAACACTTGAGGAGAAAGTTGTATACATCTATTTTAGAGTTGTCATTGAATTGGTAACTTCTTGTTAGATAAGGTATGAGAATCCTTGTTGAAGAAGAAATTGGTTTTGAAGACTCTATAAATAGATCTAGGGTTAAAGAGAAAAAGAGAGAGAGAGAGAGGAAAGATGTAATGTTGCGTTTGGTACGCAACAATGAAATGAAATGGAATACTAATATTATCTTTTTGGATCCTTTCATTTGTTTGGTAAGAAAAACTAAAGTGAGAATGACCATTTTGCGTCATTCCTTTGGAATGAAAAAAATGAAAATTCATTCCACTATTCAACATATGGAATGGTCATTCCATTCTCAATAAACATTAAAAAATAAAATATAGTTACCAAAATAATGTAATCATCATTTCATTCATGCATCATTTCATGTTTGAAACTAAACAATAGAATGGGAATGACCATTCCATTCTCATTCTCATTCGATTCTCACTTTAATAGAATGCACATTCCATTATATTGTTGCGTACCAAACGTATCATAAGGGGTTAGTGAGTATTGTGAGGAGAGGAGAGAGTATATGTAATTCAGGGGGGAAGATACTAAGAGAGAGTGAAATAGTGTGTGTGGCATGCATGTTTTCTGCGTGTTGTATATTTTCTTCTCAATATAGTGAAATCTCTCTCTCCATTGACATAACCCTAGAGTTGGGTGAACCATGTAAAATATTGTCTTGTGCGTAGATGTGTTTTATTGTTATTTCCATATATACTTGTGTGATTGTTGATGTGATGATATGCTTCCGATGTTCTGAATGAAAGGGAATTAATTCCCATCACATACTTTATATAATCACTCACCTAAACTTCAGAATACACACACTAAACATGGCTATTTTGTAAGAAAATAATAAATAAAAAAAGGGATACTAACCAACTATTCATGCTCATTATCTTTGCTTTTATTCCCTTAGAAATCAACCACATTATTATTTTTTATTTTGTATTATGGACCATGTCTCTTATTTATTTGCACCTAAACTGGACATTTGCTCTACTTAAGTGTTACGTCGCAAGAAAGGAGTCCAAGTTAGCAGAAGGTGGAAGAAGCAAGACTAAGTCTCACTCGAAGCCACATTAGCAACTTTCACTACTATGTCCAAAGTTCAAGGTCGTAATAAGCAAGTTCTTCACCAACTACTATGACCCTAGCTTTCCTTGGCTAGGCGTAGTATATACAAAGAGTCAGAGCCGGACATACTATATGTGAAGCACAACATAGCCAATTACTTTTGTCCCATCAACAGATAAGGGTCAAGAAATGAAGTGACTAAGATAAAGGTTACTTGAGTGCCTTTTGTCGGATAAACGTTCCAAGTCTATCACATCAAGCATGGGTCAACCTAGAAGGTCACATTTGTGTCAATCAGAGGATGGCGTTTCACTTGCAATGATAGTTTTTGCAGATCAAGTTTATCATCGCCGTCAATGTGGCACAAATCCAACCACAGATCTAGTTTCTCAAACATTATAAATAGAACTCATTTATGATGAGAAAAAGGGTTTGCACCAACACACCTGTTTTCATACAAGTCTATTCGGCCCTGCACCATCTATACTTAGCTTTTACAATTTTCCTTTACATTCTAGTGTAACTTAGGCTTGCACTTCAATACACTTGCATACTTTCTATAGTATAACTTGTAACCTTAGGCCTACTTTTTTTGCTCTGTACATGTTTTCATAATGTAGCTTACAATTCTTCACTTAGGTTTACATTTAAAGTTTGTAATTTCCATAGTATAACTTGTAAACTTAGGCTTACTTTTTTTGCTCTTTACATGTTTTCATAGTGTAGCTTACAATTCTTTACTTAGGTTTACATTTAAAGGTTGTTATTGGTAATAAATGGTTCAACTAGTGAACCTTTTAGAATATAATTGGGTTCTCACACATTATACCGTCCAAGAACTTGTAATTGATCCTTATTGTACTGTCCAAATTTGATGAAGAGAATATTACATTTTTCTTAAACGGTATATTGTTCTTGGGAACGGATCCTCTCCAAGAAAATTTAACTCCAAGCATCTATAGGTTTATCCAACAGCTATTAAAGTGTCACATCAACAACTTAAATTGGCTACTAAATACAGTATCGTTTGGAGTAAAACATGTCGTTATAGCACTCACGGAGCTTTCCCATCCAACTTTTAGATTCACGCAGCAGTTAACTTCCTATAATGAATTCCTATCTCTCAAAACTAGTCAATCCTTTTCTTTATAAAAAATACAGTTCCTTCGTCTCTCTTGAAAAACACCAGCTGCCGATTGAACGAACAATTTCAGAAAAGAAAAAAATAAGTGAAGAAGTTTAGACACACATATAACATGTGTATGAAGATATTCAATAGGTTGTTGTGATATGCCCATAGAAGGCAAAGTACTTCTCAAGATCAAACAATCTCATCTTTCCCATTGAAATTTTTTGCAAAAATAAAGGGTTTGTAGGTGAAAAAATTTAAGTTTTTTGGTAAGGTTTTGAGAGAAAAAAAGAGAAGGAAAACAAGGTGCGGATTCGAGAAGTTGAAGAATAAAGATTAGGTATTTGAAGAAAAAGGCGACAACAGAAGAATTAAAAGCAAAACCTGGTTATCCATTGCAATTGAATTTTTCTTTGTTCAAATATATTCGTATATTTTATATTTAACCTTTTCCATATCAAATTAGGATTCCTATGATTGGGGACTTACCATGTATAAGATACCTTACTCCCCACTCACCTACCTCTTTTCCTTCTCCTATATATATGATCTCATTGTATATTGTAACCATACCATTCATTAATATAACTCAGAGATATTTCTCTCTTTTTTTCTCTTATTTTTAACATGATATCAGAGTTATGGTTTTTAAAACCCTCATTTTCTTCTTCCGCTTAATTATTTTCATCATCCAAAGAGAACTATTTTCTATTTGGTGCCAAAAATCTACCTTCTGGAATTTCGTTTGATCTTCTAAATATATCAGAATGAAGTCCTCAATCAGAAGATCAGGTCACCACCAAAATCACTCGAAGGAAGCCTTCATGCACCCCCCACACGCCGCCCAAATCTTCTGGTTTTTTCTCGGCAACACAGGCACTGCCACGCACCGCACGCACGCCAAGTCATCACTGACTCAGCTTTAAGTGCCACGTCATCTGTCACGTCAACACCAAAACATAAAATATTTGCCACGTCATCTATCACATTAGCAACACGTCGTCTGCCATGCCAGCGTCTTTTTGCTGCATCATTCCTTTTCATGACACGTCAGCAGTACTACCATGTCAGCAATAGCACCTAAAATTTTTTTTCAGGGCATACCCCACTTGAAACTTTGTGCTAATTCCAATTTTCCAGTCTTTTTTGTCATTTAAAATTTTTAAATGGATCAAAATGAGATTTCTCATCCAATTTTCATTACACTTGATGGGGAAAACTATATATTTTGGAGTCAATTTATGTGCAACTTTCTTAAAGGACACAAGCTATGGTCCTACATCACAGGGGGTCAAAAACCACCTGTTAAGGATACCGGTGAGAAAAATGAAGCATTTGATTCTCATGTTGAGGACTGGGATTGCACTAATCACAAGATTATCGTTCCATAACACAACCAATTTTTATAGAATTTGGGAGTTATGAAAGTGCCAAAGAGGTTTGGGACATGCTTTTTTTCTATATTCTGGCTCTAATGGTGTCCATCAGTATCAATTAATAGTCCAACTTTGTCATCTTAAACAAGAGTTCGGACAGAGGATTAATGAGTATTTTGCTCGCATAAAGTGTCTTTGGGATCAACAAGCTTTGTTAGAACCATTATGGATAGTTACCTCAGAGAGAAAGAAATTTTATGAGTATCGTGATTATATGCGCATTTATTAATTTTTGATGAATCGTCATAATGATTATGAGTCTGTCTGTGGTCAACTTCTTCATCGCTTCTCATCACTGGATTAAGCTCTTAATGAGCTTGTTTGAGAGGAGACATGTTTGGAGACCCTTCGTCTTACGATTCAAACTCATCTCCCTATCTTGGCTACACCATCTGCTCCTTCTCAGTCTAAGCACCTATAGTATTCGTAATCACAGTCATTTTAGTCTGGGCCTTCACTCAACAGATATTCTTCTTTTTTCGTCGTAATAGTGGTAACAAACAGCGAGCACAGTCATTTCAACCCAAACCTAGTGAACGTTCCTGTAGATACTATCGTAAATCAGGATGTACAATTGAGGAGTGCTTCAAACTTACTAAACCTCGCAATGTTGTAGCTATAGCTATCTCGGAGACAGTGTCATCTCATCCTTCTCCTTCTGCACTAGTTACTACTCCTTCAGAGGAGTCCTCATTTATATTTTCTACTGTTGATCTGAAGGTAATTCTCAATCAGTTTCTATCTAAGCAATTAGGTTTAAGCTTATCTAACTCTATTTTCTCAACCACACCAGGTACAGTTAATTCATGATTTTTTGACTTTGCTTGCTGCAATCATATGACATTTGACCATACTTTGCTCACTACTCAGACTCCTACATCTTATGCACCTGTTATTCACACAGTTAATGGCTCCACTATAGCCATTAATCACATAGGCAATGTCTCTCAGTCAAATTTGTCTGTTTCCAATGTTTATCTTGTTCCTAATCTTTCTCTTAAATTTTATCTATTGGTCAATTGACTGAGCTAGGTTTGAATATAAAATTTTCCTCTAACAGTTGTGTTGTACAAGATCCTCAAATAAGTCAGATCATTAGGACATGCCATAAAATAGGGACTCTATTTGAGCTTTCTTCCTTGTATCTACTTACTTCATCTATCACAAATGCATCTACACGAAGTATTATACATACTCTTGAATTGTGGCATTCTAGTTTGGGTCATACATCGGTATCTCAAGTCAAAAGTTTAGTATTTAAGGGTTTGTTAGGATCAGTTAAAATTGAGTCTTTTAATTGTATTTCTTGTCAATTAGGCAAACAGTATGCCTTACCATTTAATAAAAGTGAGTCATTTGTTTCTTTTCCTTTTGATTTTATTCATTCTGATGTTTGGGGACCTTCTCCTGTAGCCACCATGGGTGGGATATGATGTTTTGTTATATTTCTGGATAATTTTTTATGTTTCACTTGGATATTTTTCATGAAAGCTCGTTCTGAATTACTCATCTTTCATGATTTCACCAAAATGGTTTCAACTCAATTTTTCATAAATATAAAAAAAATTTCATTCTGATAATACTATGGAATATAGGCAAAATAATTTTTAAAATATCCTCAAACATTATGGCACTATTTTTCACTCTTCATATCCTAGTACGTTACAACAAAATGGTCGAGTTGAACAAAAACTTTGACATATTTTAGATTTGGCTTGATCACTTGTCATTTCTTCTTGTGTGCCATTATCTTTTTGGGATAAAGCATCTCTCATTATTGTCTATACCATGAATCATGTATCCACACCCCTTTTATAAAATCAAATACCATATAAGCATCTCTACAAGTAGATTCCTGACTATAGTAATCTTAGAATTTTTGGGTGTACTTGTTTTGTTCTTCGTCATCCTTATGATCGAAGAAAATTACAATCTCGTGCTCAACTCTGTTATTTTCTTGGGTATGAACTCTAACAAAAGCGATATAGATGTTATGATTCAGTTGTGAGACGTCTCAGAGTCTCTCGTCATGTTATTTTTTGAGAACATAAAATGTTTCATACCTTATCCAAATTTACTGGTATTTCTGATCACTAATTTCCTATTCCTCTTTTAGATACATCTGCAGATCTTTTTCCAAATTATTCTCCTCCTACTAGCTCATCAGATATAGTTGACCCTTATGACTCATCACACATGGTTGACCCTCCTACAGTTGAGTTCCAATCATTTGTCCTATCTGAGGCTCTTAATGCTGCCACTATTTTGGATCCTCATCAATCCACTCAGGTAAGAACCTCCCCTGCACATCTTCATGACTATCATTGTTATCATGCTCTTGCAACCCTCCATGAACCTCACACTTTTCGGGAGGCTTTCTCTAACCCTTTATGGCAGCAATCAATAAAAGAAAAGTTAGATGCACTTGCCATGAGTCAGACATGGGATCTAGTTGAATTGCCTCCAGGGAAGTTTGCAATTGGATGTAAATGCGTCTACAAAATCAAGAATTGTTTAGATGAGTCTGTTGAGTGCTATAAAGCCCGACTTGTGACAAGGGGTTCACATAGAAGTATGACATCGATTATAAAGAAACTTTTGCTCTTGTTGCTCGTCTTCCTTCTGTTCATACTCTTCTTGCTGTGGCTGCTTCCTGTCATTGAGAACTTTTTCAGATGGATGTCAAAATGCCTTCCTCAATGGTTATTTGCTCGAGGAAGTTTATATAAAGCCTCCTTCAGGTTTTGATCATCCACCTCATCAGGTTTGTCGGCTTAGGCTTGCTCTGTATGGTTTTAATTAGGCACCTTGAGCTTGGTTTGTCAAGTTCAGTTCTACTATTTCTCGTTTTGGCTATTCTACTAGTACATATGATTTAGCTTTATTTATCCAATGTACTACAAATGGTGTTATTATTCTTTTGCTCTATGTTGATGATATGATCATCGCCGAGAATGATACTCAATGTATTCAGGAACTTAAGCAGTTTCTCAATTATCAGTTTCAAATGAAAGATATTGGACCTCTCAGTTATTTTTTTTGGGCTAGATTTTACTAGTGCTACTGATGGCTACTACCTTACTCAAGCAAAGTACTGTTCTGATATTTTTTTCAAAGCTGGCATCACAAACAACAAGAATGATGATACTACACTTGAGCTTAATGCGAGACTTACTCCACATTATGGTAAACTTCTTCATAATGGTACTCTGTATCTTTAGTTGGTTAGTAGTATGGTATATCTTACTGTTACTCATCTGGATATTTCTCATATTGTTCATAACGTCAATCAATTCATGGCTTCGTTGAGATCAGTTCATTTTGTTGTTGTTCTTTGTATTCTCCGATATGTCATGGGTACTGTATTTCGTGGGCTCTTTTTCTCTCATCATTCTTCACTGGTACTTCATACTTATTCTGATGAAGATTGGGTCGGGGACCCAATAGATCGTCGTTCCACTACAGGATATTACTTCTTTCTGGGTGACCCACTGATTTCTTAGCGTAGTAAGAAACAGTTCGTTATTACTCGATCTAGTACTGAGACCGAGTATAGAGCACTTGCATATACTACTTCTAAACTTTTATGGTTACAATGGCTTCTTCAGGATATGGGTGTTTCTTCGTCCACGACTACTCTCATCTATTGTGATAACAATAGTGCTATTCAGATTGCACACAATGATATTTTTCATGAGCGGACTAAAAACATTGAGATAGATTGTCATTTTATGTCATCATCTACTTCAGAGTATCTTATAGTTACGGTCAGTCACTTCACATGATTATATAGCAGATATCTTCACCAAATCTCTTGCACTAGGACACTTTTGCGAGTTTGTTTTCAAACTCCAGATGGCGTTGTATAACCCACCTTGAGTCTGAGGGGGAGTGTTGAATTATATTAGTGTATTTTATATTTAACCTTTTTCATATCAAATTAGGATTCCTTTGATTGGGGACTTACCATGTATAGGATACCTTGCTCCCCACTCATTTACCTCTTTTCCTTCTCCTATATATATGATCTTATTGTATACTATAACCATACCATTCATTAATATAATTCAAAGATATTTCTCTCTCTTTTCCTCTTATTTCTAACATGCTTCACGAGAATGTCAATTTAAAAAAAAAGTTGATACTATTACTGTCTCTCTTAAAATCCTAAAATCAGTCCTGCAAAACATGTATATTTGAAAATTGTAGTTGAAAAGATTTAAGATTCTATGTAAAAATCTACAAATTTGGGTATCCTGCTCAACATAGATCTTTGAAAATTGCAACTGAAAAGATTTAAAGGTTTATATAGAAATCTGTAAATTTGGGTATACTAATTTTTTAGAATTTGTGAATAGGAAGGAATATATGTTTGGTTGTTGATAGAAGAGGGGCATGGTGGTTAGTGGGATGATAAAGCGTCATAAGGTCCTTAACGGCGTGTTTACTCCAAACGATACCGTATTTACTCTACAATTTAATTTGTTGATGTGGCGCGTAAGCAACCGTGGGATTAAATACCTATAGATGCTTGGAGACAACATTCCTTAGAAAGGATCCATTCATTTTGTTCTTTGCTTGTGGTTCACGTCTAACTCCAATCTAACTCACTTCGAGGTTAACAGAGATCTTTCATTAGGATCAAAATGTTACAAACCTTAGAGAGGTTCATTTATGCTCTCCTCAATCACTAATAAGCCACCAATGCACACACCCACAATGGCTAATGGCTATAAATTAATTAGAAATATTTGCTTAGCTTTCTCTTAGCCACAAATATAGATCTGACGATCCTATACCTGTGCACTGAGAAATTACAAGCGTACTCCTGACGAAACACTTGGAGCCAAGCACCAAGGGTGAATCCAGGGGTGAACTTTGGTGGGCTCAAGCCTACCCCAAAAAACAAAATCTATTACTATAGCCAATTTTAGCCCAGCTCAAAAAAAAAAAAAATTATTACTGGGATTAACCCACCCAATTATTAGCCCACCCCATTGACAATTCCTCTCTGCCTTTGCCAAGCATTTTATTATATTATCTTCCAAATTAAATCAATTCATCCCATTGAGTTTTTGGTTGGTTATATATAACCATACAATCTAACTTTATTTTATCTTATATTGCTTGTTAATTATTAATTCTCTTGATTGATCACTTCTAGTTATTTTTCTTATCCATCTTAACGTTCTCACTGTACATGAATTTATTGTTTTTATTTCTTTTTTAAAACATTTTGTTTTATATAAGATAATTTGTTTGTACGGGATAAAGACAAGAATGACAATGATAAGATACTTGACCTAAAAATTGTCCTATAGAGTTTTTCTTTTAATGTCGTCATTTTGTTCGAATTGTTCAAATCCTACTACTTTGACATCTATTTCTCTTATCTTTTGTGTATTACTAACCTTAAATACCAAAAATGGTACCATAAATATCAAAAATGGTATTTTGAACAATTCTTTGATCTTGAATTATAATAGCTATATTGTACGTTATCTTTAACTACCATGTATTTTTTTTAGTTTTAATAATTTTTATAATAAAGGGTAAAAAAAAAGAAAAATAAAAAAGATAGGGTGTCCTTTATTTGGGATTGTAATGAGAGAAAAGCAAGGAAGAAAATGTAATAATTTCTTCCCTTGTTTGAGAGTTTAAAAGGAAAGAAAAAATATATATTTAATTTTTTAATAGGAATGGTAAAATAGAAAATAAGAATTAGGGGCACAAAATAAGTAATTAACAATCATTTTCATTTCTTCTCAATTTTGAAGAGAAAATGTGGGGCTGGAATTTGAAAAAACCTAGAAAGCACAGTTACAAATATGATTCGATACAGACTGTAATAAGATAAGGAGAAAAAGACAGAATTGTTAGACCTACACTTTCTCATCCATATGATGTATATGATAATTGCATTTGGTAGGTCTCACCACATGCATCCAATGAAATTAAAAGTTTAAGTCTAGCAATTCTTTGTAACAATTCTGCCAAAGTAGTAAGCTCTAGGTTATAACAATGATATGTTAAAAAATAACAATATAATATATTATTATATAAAAAAATTAAATAATTTTTACTCATTATATCCATATTATTATTAATGAAATCACTTTACTACATCGTTTGGTAACCTTTTCTGTTTATTGTTTAAAATCAAATATAATTATGTTTATGTTATGCTATTGTTTATCGTAACAACAAGATTGTTTTATAACCTAAAAATTCTAGGCTTATTTTAAAGACAATAAATAGAAAACATTGTTTATTAATCTTAAATTGTTTTTAAAAAAAAAAATCCAACACAATAATAAAAAAAGTGTATAGCCTTGTTTGATAACCTATAAAATTTGCAATATACTCTTTCATCATCAAAAAAGGCTAATAGGAAA
This sequence comes from Cornus controversa, assembly GCA_026545225.1. Classification (NCBI taxonomy): domain Eukaryota; kingdom Viridiplantae; phylum Streptophyta; class Magnoliopsida; order Cornales; family Cornaceae; genus Cornus; species Cornus controversa. The sequence continues at coordinate 14,521,342 of CM048845.1, forward strand.
CTAACCTTAATATATATATGTATAAAATAAAAAGAAGAAAAAAAGAAAGAAAGAAAAATTGTGATAATCCCAAAGTTCAATACATACTTATAGCCAATCGACCATAGTCCCAATGAAGCCAAAAAAAAGAAAAAAAGATCAACTCATTATGACCTTCCAGAATTCCTCTAATTTCTCATGAATGCATTCACACAATAGTTTGTCAGTCCAGTAATTTTCAAATTCTAATTGGGAAAAAAATTGCAGAAATAAGTCTAGTAGATTAGCACATTTGCAACACATGCATTCACTCTTGCAACCAAATATATATATATATATATATATATGAGATGAATTTTGGGATTTACTCAAATTATTACCCTTGCACTTAACGTGACCAAATTCTCTCTCTCTCTCTCTATATATATATATATAAATATAAAATAACTCCATTACTCGCTAGAAAGATACGCATTTGTTCATTCCAAACTCTAGTTTAATTCCCCAACTTTCTACTCAAAAATAGAACTCACTTTATGAAACAAAAAGAAGCCAAAACTCAATTAGCATTATGCAATTAGATATTGAACCATAAACCATCTAACACCATGCAAGATTCATTTGTCCAAGCAACCAAACTTTAATTTCAACTCGCAAATGTACTCTCAAGTATTTCTGTTGGAAAAAAAAACCTAAAGAGAATTCCAAAATATACGTCTAATTAAGAACATTAGAGGCTCCATTAATACAACATTTTGATAATTAAGAGAAAAAGTAATCTGCACAATTTAATACATGAAAAACAAGTTAAAAACCAACAGCAAAATAGACATTTTTCCAATAATATGAAAGCTCAAGACGCACTCGATCTACTTTTTCTCTTGCCTATTGTTCCAGCTCTTTCAGGGGGCAGCCAAGGTGGAAAACCTGGCAGACCATTCTCATGCATAAGCAATATTCTTGTGTTAGTGTTAATAGCTTATTACCTATCATATCACCACTTCGATATTCAAGTTGTATTTGTACATTTTATAATATTAATAATATCTCTTGTTTATCGGTGAACAAGAAATTTACTATTTATCAAATATGGTAATCGTACTAGCGTGGAAGAGATATTTTTTTTTATTATTAAATGGGAGCTGATAAAGCACACCACCAATATTCTCTAGCACTCCACTCCCTTTTTTTTGTAAAGTAAAATTACAAAAGTGGTCCTATGTTATACCATCATAGATTCTTATATTTTTAGTACCCTAATTGCCCTTCCAAATCAAGACTCAATTGTAATTCTATTTTATTTTTCTTAAAAAAAAAAGTTTTTCAACTACATCTTGTTATCTCAAGTAATTTGTGATTGATTTTATTTTTGCTTTAGGTTTACAATATAAAAATTCATTTATTACTACCAAGATACTATAGTTTAGACATTTTTCATCTCCCTATCCTATATAACTCAAAGAATCCAAAATTTAAAATATTGTCCTTTTACTCACCAAATGTGTAATTTATTTTCCATGTGTCTTATTTATAAAATAACATAAATTAAAAATTAGAAACATACCATCAATTTGTGAACAAACAAAACAGAAAGAAAGGGGGGGAAAATAAAAGGCAAAGGAAGAAAAACATCATATTAATTTTTTTATTTTTATTTTTTAAAATTTTGGTGGAAAGTCTTCTTAGCTAAATTAAGACAACTACAATTGGAAAATGATTCCATAGAGTCATGCTTTTTCTCTTTTCATCTTTTAATTTATAAAAGTTTTCTATTAAAATAAAATAAAAACTTTCCTTAGATTTTTTAAAGAACTATATATCATAATTTTTATTTAAGTGAAATTAAACTTTATTTTGATTTTAAATATAATTTATTTTTTTCCAATTTGATTTTATTCATTGATATAATGTTTGTTTCCAACTCAAATACATTGTTAATATTTTTCTAGGTAATTTATTATTAACAACTTCTTCCCAACTTAGATCTAATCACGTAACTTCTATTATCTTAATCACATGCATTTGATTGATACTCTCTAAATCATTATATTGAATCCTAAACTTTTCTACTTCTAAAATAAATATTGATAAATTGATTCAACATGAAGAAATAATATTTTTAAAATCAGCGAAGAAGTATTTTCACGCCAAAAAAGAGAGGGAACGTGAGAGAGAAGTTGCAATTTCGAGCCAAGAATTCTAACCTTATCAAATAAGGACAATTAGGATATTAAAAATATAAGAATCAAAGAATGTATAATAGAGAGATACCTTTGTAATTTTACTTTACAAAAAAGATGGAAGTGAAGTACCAGAGGATATTGATGAAGTGCCAATATCAGCTCTCTATTAAATTCTATAGACATATATATTAGGGTTATTGTAGTAATTATAATTAACATAGAAAAATTCGTAAAAAGAAGAGACAGCTCTCAATTAATTCAAGAAAGAACAGATTGATCGTTTAGAATTCAAACCTAGAATAGCATAATAAACTAAGAATGTTAAGGCATGTCATATATTTATGCACCTAGATGTTAGATGTGTTGGGTTTCCCTTACTTGTCTCCCCCTTTCCCCATTGATTGATTTGCGAAAAAAAAAAAAAAAAACACCGTGTGTGTTAGTCCTTTGTCCCACATCGAAAAGATGTGAAAACGAGTTGTGGTATTTAAGGTCCATCCATCTCCGTCTAGTTAGTGCCCTTTTGGGCCTTACTACACCTAGATGTTAGATGTGTTGGGTTTCCCTTACTTGTCTCCCCCTTTCCCCATTGATTGATTTGCAAAAAAAAACACCGTGTGTGTTAGTCCTTTGTCCCACATCGAAAAGATGTGAAAAAGAGTTGTGGTATTTAAGGTCTATCCATCTCCGTCTAGTTAGTGCCCTTTTGGGCCTTACTACACCTAGATGTTAGATGTGTTGGGTTTCCCTTACTTGTCTCCCCCTTTTCTCATTGATTGATTTGCGAAAAAAAAATATATATATATATATATATATATTTATGGTCCAGTATTTATATGTGAGTAGCTTTTGACTCTTTAAGCCATCAAACTAACACAATTCAATTTTTGGTTGGACGTGAATGTGTTATATACAGAAAATTACAAGCAATTTTTTAAAATAATCAACAATGATTGATGAAATGAGCTTATAAAAAATTAAATATAGCGTGGATGATTTCTTTTAATGTTTTGTATGATGTGGATGTGTTACCACTCCAAGAACAAATAATGTTGGATGTTGCCCACGTTAGCACACTGTTTCAAGAACCGGTTAGCGGACTCGGACCGGTTCTTGGACTTGATTGTGAATGCTTTTGAACCGGCGGATGGAGACCCAACCGGTTCAGTTTTTTGCATCTGTTAAGCAAAAAGAAGGGTAATTTTCAATTACAAAAATAGATACATAGATACATACAAATATATATCTATTTATTATATACACACAAACGTTAAGAGAATACTGATGAAATCTGAAGGGCATTGAGCGGTGGAACTGAGCTTGCCGAGAATGGAGATTATGATATCATCAGGTAACCCATCAATGAGATCAGATCTTTCTTGTGAAATTCTCTGTTTTTCCATCTCTCTTCTGGTGGTTCCTTGTTCTAACAAAGGAGTACATATACAATTCAGCTGAGGGAAGGTTGATTAATGTACGGTTAATTACTAATTATTATAAATTAAGGGTCTGTTTGGCTTTATTTTTAGAACAAAAAAAAAGTTTCTATCACCCGAGCTGCCAAAAAATTGCTGCATTTTATTGTGTTTGGTGATAAATTATATAAACTGCATTTCACAAATACATTTAATTTGTTTGGCTACAATATTGTTTAGGGTAAATTATACTGACCTCCTCAATATATATTTATCTCTCCTCTTATTTGCAAAATTATACTGACCTCTCTTAAGATTTTATATTTTTGTTACGACTGATTTATTACTAGCAGCTGATTTATCACATAGTGGTTGATAGTAATCAAACCAACCTTGTGGGGTTTGTTGTGGCTGATATTCTAGCTAAACAGGTGGTTGATTGGTCATCAACTGCCCTCCATATAACGCAGGCTACGAATTTGGGACAAGTAGTGGATTTGGATTCTTCCTCCCCCTTCCCCAGGTCTAGAGGTTCTTTATTAGGAAGAACTTGTGAGACTACATGTGGATATAGTTGATGCACTATAGATGGCTGAAAAGAATGTTAGGACATTAGCTAAAAAGCCGACGACTAAATATCTACTAAAAGGAATGGCTGACAACTGAGTAAGAGACTCTTCCATCTCTTGCAAACGTTCCATCTCGTCAAAATAAGCATTTATCATGCGGCTCCTTTCAATTGCTACCATTAACAATGACTTTTGTGCTTGATCCATTAATACATCTAAATATATAACTAATTCATTCACGAGGCCAATGTTGAATCACAATTTCTTCAACACCTTGGTGATCCCATCGGATGTGCCAAAATATGTTCGCCTGCTAAATTGGCTGGCTAGCCATTGTAGCTAAATTGTTCATTGGCGTACCAAAGCCATGTAATTGAATCAAAGAAATGGAAATTGGTCTAGCACGATATCTCTTTTGGTGTTTATAAGGGTAATCCCACTTATTTGAATGGGCCAAACTAATACACGAACGGACCAAGCCCAAGTGTGTTTGAGCCCAAGTATAGTAGAGGCCCAGGAGGATTGTTTCAAAAAGAAAAGCAAGCCTGGTCATCCCATTAAAACGCCAAAACGGCCCAACCTAGACATAAGTCCAAACTCAAAAAGAAATTTGAATCATTTTTTTATGGAATTTAAGAAATTTGAATCCTTGAGAGTAAAGATAACTACAAATAAGGAAATTTGAATCCTAGAAGGATTCGAACTCCAAACTTGTATAAATATCCAATAACAGATGAATGAAAGGAATCCTTGAATCCTCATCTCAAATTACTTTCTAAAAATATTGTATTCTTAATTTTACTGGGTATGTGCATTGAATTAATTAGCAAAAATTAGCTAAGAAGTTTTTTGTACCAACACTTTGGCACCGTTTGTGAGAAATGTTTAATTGTTTTCTATTCAAACTTGGAGAATTCACAATGTGGCAGATCTGCGTAGACCCCTCAAGAATCAAAGGGAGGTAGCGCCCATACAGCCAAACATCCAGGATCCTCTGGCACAGCCAAACATTCAGGATCCTCTAGCACAACTAGACGTTCAATAGTTAACCTAGCAGAACGAGGCTCTATGACAACAGATCGCTGATCTCCAAGCAAGGGTTAAACGCACCAAAAGTGTGAGAAACCCTAAACAACAATAGAATGAAGGGGCAAGATCGAGTAACCACTTGTTGAGTGCCTTACATCACAACTAGCCTGTAGGCGTAAACCCCTATCTCGGCCAACCCAACAAAAATCATATCAACCTTGTGCAGTTCTACCCTGAATGAAGGGTCCAGATGCAATAGGAGATCGACAAACTTAATGGCAGCTAGTCCTGCTACCCAGCTAACCGAGCACTCACCTCCACCAGGCTAACCGAATCTCCTTTCATAAATAACATAGTCAGAACCAAAAGGCCGAGAAGGTTCACCCTGCTGACATTTGTTACCTTCGACGGAAAGGCAAATCCAGTGGAACACATCTTCCAGTATCAATAGAAGATGACCCTGGACGCCGAAAATGATGCGCTCTTATGTAAAATCTTTCTATCTAGTCTGGCTGGGCCTACGTTACTTTGGTTCAAGCAACAACTGCCTTGTTTGATCTCAAACTTCTCTAGACTATGTGATCTATTCATGGCCCAATACGTTGGAAACCAGGAACGAAAGAGGACAACCTCCTCATTATTTACCATGAGGTAACTAAAAGGAGAGACTTTGAAGTCTTTCCTAACCCGTTTCAATCTAGAGATGTCGATGATAAAACAGTGTGATCAAACCGCGGCAGTGGAAGCTTTTAAGATAGTTGTTTTGCCAGGGGAAAGTTTTCATAGATCTTTGGTAAAAAAGTCCCGAGACATATGGGTGATCTGAATTTCCGTACTAAAAAATACCTAAGAATAGAGGAGGATGAAGCCGCCAGAAGACAGCGATCGACCTTGATCATTGTGGCAAACCAAACAAAGGCCCAAGTCTCCAAGGCAAAGCCTCCGAGGGTTCTTCCTTCGTCTACACGAAACCCGTGAAAAACAAAAAGTCAAAGAAAAGATCACCCCTCTGAAAGTGTCCCTAGCCCGACTTTACTATGAAAATAAAAGTAAAGGAATCGTTCACACACCTCTAGCCATCAGGCAGCCTCCAGAACAGAGGGATAAAAAGAAACATTGTTTTCTCCATAGCAATTTTGGTCACACCACCAATGAGTACAGATGCTTAAGGAAATAGGTGGAGGCCCTGATCGCTAAGGGCGGTCTATCAGAGCATATCATTCGGGAAGAATAAACCAAACCTTCCGATCAATCTCAACCAAAAGTAAGCAAACAGTTGAACCCTGCTCCCATTCGTGTTATCAGCGTTATTCACGGTTGACCTGCCTCAGACGGAGAAAACAAGTCTGAAAGGCAGTCGAACCTGAGGAGTGCTTAGAAAATTCAAATAATTGGGGAGGTCCACTTGGTGAATAACTGTTCAGCCAATGTACCTATCGTCTTCACAGAAGAAGACATGAGAAAAATCAAGACGCCCCATGAGGATTCGCTCATGATCAGCCTCATCATAGACAACTGCGAAGTTAAACGAGTGTTGGTCGATGCGGGAAGCTGCGCGAACGTCCTAACCCTATCGATTTTCCAACAGATGGGCCTGAAAATAGAACGCACCAGGCCTACTGCCAAACCTCTGGTAGGGTTTGATGGTAAGCAAATAATCCCAACTGGGGTGGTGGAGCTCCCAGTAACAACGACAGCTAGAACCTTGAATAAAACATTCATCATTATTAACTTCAACTCGTCATACAACATGATAATGGGAAGAGGTCGGATACACATGATGCAAGGGGGACACTCCATCAGTTAATGAGCTACATAGTGTCAATCGGAAGGATACAATCGATATCTTGGGAGACCAAGTAGCTGTTAAAAAATGTTATGCTCTTGCGCTGAAGGGAAAGATGATAAAGGAAGAGCAAACCAAATAGCAATCACAGAATTCTCCACCAAATGGCGTTCCACGAGAGCAAGGAAAAGAAAAGTCGACCAAGGAACTGCTCGAGGAGATAAAAATTGTTTCAGGCAAGGATCCCACAAATCTAGGGACCTCTCTAATACAACTGTTGAGGGAAAATGCAAATGTTTTCGCATGGGATCACACAAACCTGCCAGGCATCGATCCGTCAATATCATGTCATACGCTCAATGTCAATCCGAACCACTCACCGGTGAAACAAAGGCAAAGGCGATTCGCTCCAGAGAAGAATCAGATCATAGCAACGGAGATAGATCACCTCCTCCAAAAAGGTTTCATTAGAGAAATTCAATTCCCGGACTGGCTTTCAAATGTGGTAGTGGTCCAAAAAAAGAATGGCAAGTGGCGAATCTGCATAGACTTTACCAATCTGAACAAGGCTTGTTCCGAAGATACCTTTCCTCTACCAAAAATTGATCAAATAATCGATGCCACAACTGGATACGAGCGTTTGACATTACTTAATGCATACTCTGGATACAATCATATTCCAATGAACCCGGACGATCAGGAGAAAACCTCGTTCATCACTAAAAAAAGAATCTATTGTTACAAAGTGAAGTCATTTGGCCTAAACAATGTTAGAGCAACTTACCAGCGACTAGTCAACAAAGTCTTTAAAAATCTAATATGCCAAACAGTTGAGGCATACATAGATGACATGGTGGTAAAAAGTTTCAAAAAGGAGGATCACCTAAGGCATCTGCAGGAGGAATTTGACACCCTACGAAACCACAACATGAAACTAAACTCATTAAAATGCTCTTTAGGGGTTTTTTCAGGGCAGTTCTTGGGGCATATAGTCAACCAAACGGGGATAGAAGCAAGCCCAGATTAGGTGAAGGCCCTTCTTAAGAATGAAGAACCAAATACCCACAAGAACGTTAAGATCCTAACAGGATGCATTGCTATTCTGAGTAGATTCATCTCTCAACTTTCAGACAAATGCAAGCCCTTTTTTGATGTCATCAAAGAAAAGGAAAAGAAGTATGGGGAGCCGAGCAGAACGACACCTTGGCAAAACTCAAGAAGTACTTGATCCAATGACCTCAGCACCAAACGCATGAGAGCCTTTGTATTTATACCCTGTGATATCTTGAACAGCCACAAGTGCAGTTCTGATCACAAAGCTCGACAAAAAATAATATCTAGTATTCTACTCGAGTAAGACCATAACTAAAGCAGAACAAAGGTACTCAAAAGTTGAAAAGGACGCTCTAGTCCTAGTCCAAGAAAAGAGGAAACTTAGGCACTATTTTGAGGCTCACCTAATTATTGTCCCGACCAAATTCCCGATTAGAGTTATCCTTCATAAACCTGATCAATCGGGAAGGGTCACTAAATAGGCGATTGAGTTGGGAGTCTACGACATAACCTATTAACTTGGACTATAATTAAAGGAAAGGCAGTTGTAGATTTTCTACTAGAGTATGAGACAGAGAGCGATGAAAAGGCAAAAATTTCAGCCCAACCGGAATGGAAATTCTATGTTGACGGGTCATCAACGCAGATGGGATCAGGCGTTGGGGTAGAGATTCAAACTCCTGATGGAATTGCTTTACAGCAAACAATCCACCTGGAATTCCATGCATTAAACAATGAAGCCAAGTCTGAGGCCTTGTTAGTAGGACTAAGACTGGCGTAAACACTCTAGGTAAAAAATCTGTAAGTTTTTAGTGAATCTCAACTAATCGTGAAACAGGTTAGTGGGACTACACTCCAAAAGTTGATCGCATAAAAGCCTACAAAAACTTGGTGGAGAATGAGCTCAAGGAGTTTGACCAAGTCAAGGTTTCTTAGATTTCAAAGGACCGAAACCTAGAAGCTGACAAGCTAGCATACTTAGCCTCAACAGCTCGGTTGGATCTGATCAGGATAGCGCCGATTGACTCCTTGCAAACACCTAGTATCCCATGTCTAGAGAGAGGTGCTAGTCTTGTAAAACCAACCTCGCTGGATGGATCCTATCAAGGCTTATATCATCGATGGGGTATTACCAACCTCAAAAAGAAGTAAGGAAAATCATAATGAATTCCTCAAGATATTCGATGATCCGAGGACACCATTATAGGAGATCATTCTCCGGGTCGTGCTTGGCCCCGACAGAAATAAGAGAAATACTTTCTAGAAATCACAAAAGAGTGTGCGAAAATCATTCAAGTGGTCGATTGTTGGCCCACAAGGCCATTACCCAGGGGTACTTCTCGCCTTACATGGCCTGAGATACTGAAGAGTATGCTAAAAAGTGTGACAAATACCAGTGAAACACAAGAATACCTTATCAAACTCCAGAAGATTTAACCACCATGGCCAGTCCTTGGCCCTTCGTAAAATGGGAGATGGACTCAGTTGGACGTCTCCTAAAAGCTATTAACAGCAAAAAGTATGTCCTGCTGGCCACAGATTACTTCATGAAATAGGTTGAAGCAGAAGCTTACGCAACAATCATCCATGTGCAAGTTAAAATATTTATCTAGAGCAACATCGTCTGCCGATTCGGTTTACCAGAATCCATTATCATGGACAATACCACAAACTTTGACAATAGGCCGATAGAAAAGTGCTTCAGAATATGATCAACCAAAAATTCTCCTTAAGATCATATCCGTAGGGGAATAACCAAACAGAAATAACTAATCGGTCCATCTTTGAATGTATCCGAAAAAGTTAAAAGAACATAAGGGTAAATGGCTAAAAGAGCTACCTAAAGTTCTCTAAATCTACTGAACGACGCCTAGGAGTCCGACCTGTTCTGCCTAGCCTATAAATCGAAAGCAGTAATACTAACTGAGCTGTCCACCCCCACAATCAGAATAGAGATACTAGACAGGGGGCAAAATGACCAACTGTTAGAACAAAATCTGGATCTCCTGGAAGAAAAAAGGGAGGTAGCTCAAATAAGGCCAATGCCCTATCAAATAATGGTCAAAAATAGCTATGACAAGAAAGTGAGACACCGAGCATTCAGACTGGGAGATTGGGTACTACGGGAAGACACAAACAACACAAAAAAATGTAATGCTGAAAATTTTGCAACAAAATGGGAAGGCCCATATGAAATCACAAAAGTGATTGAGAATGGCGCATACAAGCTTCGTAGAGTTAGCGACACAGAAGTAATTTGCAAGCCTTGGAATACAACTCATTTAAAAAAGTATTATGTTTAAATTCTAGCATACTAGAATTAGATCATTCCTTTTTTGGCAGTATATCTTCTGACTTTCCAAAGAATAGAAAAGTCTTACAATAAAAAGTGCATATTTTAATAAAGTACTTTATTGTTTAAAAAGATAAAGGACTTGGTCCCACATCGAAGAAAAAATTCCGTACTCTATACTAAATAAAGGGTGAAATTAAAACTCTACAGTTGTGGCAAGACATGGCCGTTGTGCAAGAATACATGCACAGCAACACTATCTTGCTCTCTTTTTGCCTTTGTTTCAAAACGTATTTAGTCACTAAGGCGACCAATTGCAGATTTTGCAAGAATTATCCCCAAGTTTCCTTAGAAAAATCATATGTTTAAAGCTTGATATGTTAGAATGTAAAGTTTAAATTTTGACAATACAGCGTTATTTTGTTTAAAGAAAGGAATACACCTTCTTTAAGATTGGCCTAAAATAAAATGAGAGTTATTTATTATTGGTTATCATAAAAAGAAAAAAAAAACATACGAGTGGGCACAGTCCCACACCGGATAAAAGTCCTTATTTTTCATCATATATAAAAGGAAGCAGGTGGCCTTAAAGTCAAGGCAAGAACATGTTATTGCGCAGGAAAAATATGCACAGTAATATGTTCTTGCCCACTTTTGCATTAACAACAAAAATCAACCTTCACAAATAATAAAAAAAATAGGCCATAGGCCCAATCAAATTAAGGTCTTAAACGATCGATCACTTATCAAAGCTAAGGTCTTAAACGATCGATCGTATATCAAAGTTAAGGTCTATAACGACCGGTTGCTTATCAAAAAGAGGTTGTAGGCCCAAATCAAGCTAAGGTCTTAAACAATTGGTCACTTATCAAAACTAAGGTCTCGAATGACCGATCGCTTACTAAAAAGAGGTCATAGGCCCAAATCAAGTTAAGGTCTTAAACAATCGATTGTTATTAAGCTAAGGTCTTAAAAGACCGATCATTTATCAAAGCTAAGGTCTAGAATAACCGATCGCTTATCAAAAAGAGGTCATAGGCCCAAATCAATCTAAGGTCTTAAATGGCTAATCACTTATTGAAGCTAAGGTCTCGAATGACCGATCGCTTACTAAAAAAAGTCCAAAGGCCCAAATCAAGCTAAGGTCTTAAATGACCAATTGCTTATCAAAGCTAAGGTCATAAACGACTATCGCTTATCAAAGCTAAGGTCATGAATAAACGATCGCTTACTAAAAAGAGGCCATAGGCCCAAATAAAACTAAGGTCTTAAATGACCGATCGCTTTTCAAAGTTAAGGTCATAAACAACTGATTGCTTATCAAAGAAATCCCCTGCTGAACTTCTTAGTGGAGAAAGATAAGACATCAAGTGTTAAACGTTGATCGTCTACACAAAATTTCCAATTACTAAACAAAATTGGAGATAAGTTTTTCTTCTAAATGCTAAGGGCCCAACCTGCCAAGGCAATTATCAGTTCAAACAACTATGAAGTGCAGAAACATCAAACTGAATCAGAAGATAAATTTGGAGAAATTGAAGCACAAACGGAGTTATATTGATCAAGATGAGCATTACAAAAGAGGGATAAAAATATAAGTTATCCCTTAAAAGAAAAAAGAGATCCATCTGAGCACAACAAAAAAAAAATGACAGAAAATCAACCTTAGGGAGCTCCCCATCCTCCTTGTTGAAGTCTTGGTCGAAGGAGTCAACAATTAGAGTACCCTTTTTAACTTGAGTTGGCACCTCTAGCATGACCTGATCAGACAGAAAAGGAGAAGAGGGAATAACAACCGAGACAGAAGGAGCTAGGGCTGAGCATGAGCTCTTAAGGAAGTCTGCAAACTTCTATTTAGCTTCACCAGGCACAAGAATACCATACTCATTGGACGGATAAATTTCCCGATCAATATCAAACTCTTCAGGGTCCTACTAGTCCCGTCCAGCTTCAGGCTTTCCTATTGTTCGACCTCTAGAGCTCTTTGCTCAAAATAACCAATAGCCTTTTTACTTTTTAGCAAGAGACTTGGTCAAGGACTTCACCTTCCTTTCAAGACTTTTGGTCTTACAATTGTTCATTCGTTCGACCTCCAGAGCCTTGCAAAAGGAAATGGTCATATATGCACTCTGTAACACAACAAGACGAGCGAAGTCAGAGAAGAGACATAAAAAATTTAAGTAAGGAAATACACAAAACATATAGTGGAACAAACCTCCATGATATGAAGAGGCACGTTGTAAAGGAGCTCATCTCTGTCAGCTCCTTGTTGGTGGAGCTCATCCCTGGGAAGCTAGATCTCACGGGCAAGAGCCCCCATCACTTTATGGTCAAGGGCAGCACAACCCCCCACAATAAAAAAATGAACCATCAGACTTCTTCAAGTCTGGATTCCACCGTTTGGTCAAGCCCATGAATGGCTCATCAGCATCACTGTTGGCTGGGTCAGACAGAGTCAAAGCAGAAGAAAAGAAACTCTGGCTCTTTATGGCATCTGCCATCAGTTTCTGGTGTTTGGGCAAGGGAGCACCACCAGAAGAAGCCCTCTTTTGAGGAAAAGAGGGGGCAACAGACTTGCTCTTGTCATGCTTGGCCTTGGACCTCCCCTTAGCGTCCTTAGCCTTAAGCTGAACAGAACCAGTAGATTTCCTCCTCGTCTTGGGCTCTGGCATCTCCATCTTTTCTAAATCTGAAGTAGGATACAAACGAGAAAAGTCAACCAAAGTGGTACAAATGATAGCTTAGAGCTAATGACGTGACAAGTACTTCTTCACAAAAGGACGAATGCTCCAAACTTTCTCCCTCAAAACTCAATCCATTAAGCTGCAAACAAAAAATGAGCAAAACCAAGTTATAAAAGAATAGAATTTGTACTAAAAACCTCCTAAGGTATATACAAAAAGACTTGCTAGAGAGCGTGAAGTGAGGAATCACAGTGTCTCCAAAGGCACTGGGAATAGGGAATTGAGCAGCCCAGACATTCTAGGCCCCCTTCACCAACACAAGTTTCTCCTTCCATAACTTGTCAGAAGAATGAGTGTTAAAGAAAAATTTTCTGTCCTTATTAGGGAACAGATGGTGGCGGTTATCATCCGATCTAACACGATAGAGGGAATAGCAGAATAAGAGATCGTTCAGAGTCAAGTCCAGTTTATGTATTCAGTTCAAAGAAAGTAAACAAGGAATAATATGGAAAAAATTAGGGTTTAACTGGAGCAGTGCAAGTTTCAGTTTGAAGAGAACGAAACTACAGAAAGAATGAAGAGGAAATCTAAAGTTTTTCAAGTGAGAAGCCGAGAAAAAGACTTCGCCTTTCTTGATTCATTCCCTAATACTATAGTCATAATCTAAGGGGTAACCCTCAATTATGACGTCACTAGGGATACGACATTCTTCTCTAATTTTCTTAATGTCAACCAATTGCCTAGTCACTAGAGTAGCGACCACACCTTGATCGGATGTGACTACTTCCCCAATAACAGTAGAAGGTTGGGCAGTCTCTGTGATTGGAAGGGAAGAACTAGACATGGTGACATCGTGATTGTCAGAAAGAGTACGATCACTGTCACTGAAAGACATTACAAAGAAGAAAAATACTAGGTAAGAGGATAAGGACTAACCTGCGAAGACGAATTAGTACCAGGAAGTTCAAAAGAAAACGAATCTGAAAGAGAAGATAGTCAGTTGTAGAAAATTTGTGGTTAAAAATGATAAAGTATCAAGACAAAACACAAGAGATAGCGTTAAAAAGATCACTTAGGTGCTCAGTGTCGTCGTTGGTACCCCAGCATTAAATAAAGGTCCTCGGTGCAAGCAATGAAATCATGAAGATCCCTTTATAAATTCCCTCCAGTTTGACAAGCTCATAATTGAAGAGAATTGGGGGCAATGTGTAGGGGTAAAAATTTCTACTTATTCGAATAGGCCAAACTGATAAACGAACGGACCAAGCCCAAGAGGGTTTGAGCCCAATTATCAGCAAAGGCCCAGGAGGATTGTTTCAAAAAGAAGAGCAGGCCTAGTCGCCCCATTAAAAAGCCAAAACAGTCCAACCCAAACATAAGTCCAAACTCAAAAAGCACTTTGAATCCTTAAGAGTAAAGATAGCTACAAATAAGAAAATTTGAATCCTAGAAGGATTCAGACTCCAAACATGTATAAATCTCCAATAACAGATAAATGAAAGGGATCCTTGAGTCCTCATCTCAAATTACTCTATGAAAATATTGTGTTCTTAATTCTACTGGGTGTGTGCATTGAATTAATTAGCATAAATTAGCCAAGTTTTTTTGTACCAATAGTGTTTGAATTAGACCACAAAATTGCTTAAGGGAAAGAGAATATTGACAACTCCCTCAAAGGTTCATTTCCTGCTTTAGTTAAGAGAACTTTCAAGAATTGTGATGAAATGGAAATTGGTATTTAAAAAACTGCAATTAGACTGAATTAAAATTAATGAAGAATGATAAATTGCAAGGAAACGTAATGAGTGAAAATTAAAGGTACTAGAAAAGTAAATTTGCATAAAAGTAAATTTGCAAAAAAAAGGAAATTGAATTGAAATTAAATTGACATGAAAGGAAATTGATAAGCAAAGATTAATTTAACTAGTAAGGTAAGTTGACAAGATAAGATAAGTGTTGTGATGGTGTTGGATCCTTTGCATAGCTTAAAATGAGTTATTTATAGGGTTTATAATAAAATAAATCTCCTAAAATCGTGCTGCAATATCTTCACTTAAATTTGAAATTGTATAACAGAATCAACCACAACAAAATCAGTCAAGAAATCTGCAACAAAATCACCACAATAGAATCAACCAAAAATCTGCAACAAAATCACCACAACAGAATCAGCCAGAAATCTCCAACAGATCAACATAAAATCTGTAACAGATCTTTGTTTAAATTTGAAATATGTTTGAATTGGTTTTTGAAAGCTCCAAGGATCACCAAATGTCTCTTATCCACTAAACTTCCAGCAACTAGCTCCTAGAATCAAGCAAGAAAATCTCCATTTAAATTCAAATATGTCATATCCTTAGCTAATTGAGTTTTCATGACACCATGTGCCCTTATCTTAGCAACTTTATCCTTCCTTAATAATCAAAATTCAAATAACCCTCCTGAACTATATCTTTTACACAATACCCCCTAAATTATCACATTTTATTACAAAATTCCCTCCATGCTTGTCATGTGATAGGCTATTTTTCATTAAATGACCATAATACCCTTTCTTATTGAGTTACGTAACTCATTTTTCTTATTAAAATAAATTGTGAAAAAAAAAAATTCATACTATTTTCATGACATATTCTCCATTATATTTGCATAATTTTACCTCTTTTTTTTTCCCTAAATAAGAATTTTACCTTTAATTCTTGAAATTAATTTTTTTAATAAAAATCTTAAGTAGAAAATTTTAAAACAATTTAAGTAATTTCTTAAATTTTCATAAATATACTGCATGAAAAATAAGGTATTTTTTTTTATTTAAGTAATATCTTATGAATATATTGTATAAAAAGTTATTTTTTATGGTAAAAAAGTTTAAACTAGATATAATAAATTTTATTATAAATAGTAAACTTTTTATAATAAGTTAATCTTTCAGTGGTGGTTACAACTCTGTATTTTTTTTTATTGTTATGATAAATTTATACCACTGATAAAATTAAGGTAAATGATATAATTACTATTTAGATAATAGAAAAGATAGTAAAGATAATTTAATAAGAAAGAACCCATTTAATAAGAATGGATAAAATTATCTTTTGTGATAGGTATGTCATTTATTTCAACAAATTATTAGTTCAGGGGCCAATTTATAGTTCAGGGGGTTATTTGCAAAATGACAATAGTTCAATGGAGTTTTTTGCACTTTTATCTTATTGTATAGTATTGAGTAAAATGAAAAAAAAAAAAAACCCCTATACTTTACCCTCAATTGTAGAAAACCCTCCTAAACTTTTTTTTTTAACAAATAACCCCCCTAAACTATACTTTGTATACAAAACCACCATAAACTATTACATTTTGTTATTTATTTTTCATTAAATGATCATAATGCCCTTTCTTATTGAATTACACTTAATCAATTTTTCTTATTAAAATAAATTATAAAAAAATTTCATACTATTTTGATGACATATTCTCCATCAAATTTGCATAAATTAACTTTAATTCTTGAAATTAATTTTTAATAAAAAAATTAAGTATTTTTTAAACAATTTAAGTAATTCCTTAATTTTTCATGAATATACTACATAAAAAAGAAGGCATTTTTTTATTTAAGTAATTTCTTAATTTTTCATTAATATATTGTATAAAAAAAGGTATTTGTTTTACGATAAAAAAATTTAAACTGAGTGTGATAAGTTTTATTATAAATAGTAAAGTTTTAATAATAAGTTAATTATTTTATAAAATGACTAAATTTGGTAGTAATTACAAGTTCGTGTATTTTTTTCCATTATTATGATAAATTGATAATAATAATAAAATTAGGT
Organism: Cornus controversa; assembly: GCA_026545225.1. Taxonomy (NCBI): domain Eukaryota; kingdom Viridiplantae; phylum Streptophyta; class Magnoliopsida; order Cornales; family Cornaceae; genus Cornus; species Cornus controversa. The sequence continues at coordinate 14,538,160 of CM048845.1, forward strand.
AAATGGTATTATTAATATTTATATAAGAGAAAAGATAATTTAATAATAAATAACAAATTTAATAAGAAAGGGTATAATTTTCTTTTGTTATGGTTTTTTTTGTCCGTTTTACAAACTTTAAGGTTTTTGTTCTTTTTTTCCTTAAGGGAGTTTCATGCAACTGAAGTAAAGTATAAGGGTTTTTTTTTGCATTTTACTATATATATATATATATATATATATATATATTTTTTTTTTTTTTTGTAGAAGAAATAATTTTTACTCATTATATCCGCATTATTATTAATGAAATCACTAATTTAGAACTTAGAGTTAAATGTTTATTATTTTAATTTTCTAAAACTTTATACTATTTTTCTAATTAACTCACAATATATTTTTATAAAAATTAATTACAAAATTACACTATCCTATCCTTGCTCTGTCCAACCAAAACAATAGTTGGACACCGGCACAACAACTCTAACAAAAAGGTATTTGTGTTTCCTTATCCTAACTTTCAAACAAGGGTTAATCACTCTCCTCCACATATTTTTCTTTTATTTCTCTTTTTCTTTTTCTTTTTTTTTCCTCCTAAAAGCAAGAACACAATCCTTTAAATCTGAAACAACTAGATAGAATTTGGATCCCACCGTCCAATCCTTCGTTACTAAAGTGTTGCACCCCGGATATGCATGTTGGAAGAACCCCATTATTTTTGTCCCTTACTTGTATTCTCCTTTCATTTTCTCTTTAGTTTGTCCTTGCCGGAAAATACAACCCTCGTTGATTAGAAAAGAGATACTTAAACTTATTTCTATTTATGAAGTGGATGGACCCCGTCTTAACCCTATTCACTTTATTAAAGGGTTAAATTTTTTTTTTGACTACAATGCACCTTGAGAAATTATTAAGAAGATAATTATACATTTAAAAAAAATAAATTAAATTTTAGTGACTAAAATTAAAAACAATTTGTTTTTTTGGTGACCTTAAACTTAACAAAAGCTAAATAGTGATTAAATTTAAAAAGTAATTACCAATGAGTGACCATTTAATCTTAGCACCAAAATCTCATCCTTTCTTCCGTCTACTTCACCCCCAAAATATCATAAATTTCAAAGTAAGTCAATGATTTGAATAGAACATATATACATTCTAAAGAAGATATATATATATATATATATATATATATATATATATATATATAACCAAAAAAAATAATAATTTGAGTGTAATTAATTACAAACCTCGCATTTAGTATTAATAACCCAACGAATCATAATTTTTTTTTTTGTGTTTCTTTAACACCCATGATAGATTGAAAAAGGTACTTGGGGGTGCGGTTGGAGAAGAACAAAAAGGGATAAAAAAAAATAGGGTATTTTAGACATTAAAGTTAAATGCATGGTCACTCATTAGCAATTATTTTTTAAAATTGATCCCTATTTACCTTTTATTGACTTTAAGGTCATTGGAAAGTAATTTTGTTTTTAATTTTGGTCACCAAAATAATTTTTCCTAAGAAAAAATTATTCTCACCGAAGCTATTTTAATGAAATCCTTCAGGGCTAGTTTGGTACGCAGGAATGGAGATAGAATGGAATGGTCATTCCACCTTTGATTCTCTTTCTCTCGTTTGTTGTGCTACATTAGAAATGGAATGACCATTCCAAGTCATTCCCTTGGAATGCCCATTTTAACAAAATCATTCCACTTCTTGAATTATGGAATGATCATTTCTTTCACTTATTATTAAAATCATATTATCTTTCATCATTAATGCATCTCTCTCTTTTACAACTCACTCTAGAATATATATTTAATAGGTATATAGGCCTTTGTTTTATCACTTTCAATTTTTAATAAAATATTAAATTTTTTTCATATAAAACATTATATTAATCTTGACTAGAAGAAAAAGATGGATTATATCTTGATTTATATAGTTTTAACTAAATGGATAATTAATTTTTTTCTTCACATGGTAATTAAATTAAATTGGTCAAATGTCCTATTTTTAAACTGATTCTATTTTATATAGAAAAATATAGCATGTTGGAAGGTAATACAATTTCATTCCTACATCATTCTCTATCCGTAGCCAAACATTGAAATGAGAATGGTCATTCCATTCTATTCTCATTCTCATTCCATTCATGACTTCATTCCATTTTCACTTTATTTCATTCCTACGTATCAAACTAGCCCTCAATGTAAATGGTGTGACTTTCTCCTTTGCTTGAGTCCTTCTCATAACAAATGTTGAGTTTGAAAGCACTTAATCAACCGACTTAGAAAATTAGAGCTTTCCAAATCCAAGACGCCAAAATAAATGAAATTTTCTTTAATTTTAAATTCGAGGAGTGAGTCGGTGCTTCTTTAAACTTCGTAAAAATAAGAAATGTGCTCTCAAAGGTAAAGAGCTCTGCATGTACTTATAGAAAAATGAATCGAAACCCTTTAATAGCAAGTAAAGAATCAAAAGATATAACAAAGGGCTTGAAAAGTGAGGATTCAAGTTCATGTAAGGAAAAAATGAGTGTTTGAGTTTATTGTCAATTAAAAAAAACATCAAAAAAAATAAGTACCAATCTAATTGAGTAGTTGACCCAAAGAATAACAACTATGATTATAATATACTGAAAGTTATCATTGAATGAAAACGGAATTACTCTTTGGAATCACATAAAGTATGTGAGACCTAAATATTTATTTCATATTTTTCTTTTGATACGTACCTCTACTTTTGATTTTTTTTGGTAGCAAATCTCAATAGAATATGCAAACTCTAGAGGAAAAAAAAATTAAATAAAAATAAAGAAGCTATAATTGTACCCTCAAAATCTTTTTTCCATATATGTACAAAAGATTCAAAAAAAAAGATATCAACCATAGAAAACTTACCGGAGAAATATATACAAAGTTTAAAGAGACATTTGACTTGCATATCTATGGTTAGCCATCATTCATCAATTGGACCCCACCTAAGCCTCTTCAACCTCAACCATCCGATCATTACCATCATCTCCGTTGGGATCAATCCAGTGGGCCATGGGTGCGCACTCCACCTTGTGGCGCAGCTTCCAGTCCAGCGCCTGACACCCACGTGAGCAGTAGTTCACCGTCCCACACACCGAACATCTTCGAAACTCGTTTCGCCGCGTCTCGCTCCGACCACAACCCGGATGCGAGCACAATCTCGGCCCCTGACCCGATCCACCACCCCTCAACCGGAACCACTCCGTCAAGAACCGGTGCGCAGGGTGCACTTCACGTGCCGGCCCGTGACAACGCAAAACCGGTGGTTGGTTCTGACAGAGCCACGTAACCAAACAAGAAGATGATGGCACGGCGGCGCGTAGAATGCACGCGATCTCTCGCGCGTTGGCTTGGACGAGAAGCCGACGCCCCTCCGCGACATTTTGGCTCACGCCGTAGCCGTCTTGTAGGCAGTAGCCGAGCTCGCGGAGCGCGTCGATGTGGCCGAGGTCGGCGGCTCGAGCGCACAGAGCCACACCGGCTCGGAGGTCCTTGTCGTCTGTCGACCCACCACTACCGTTGAACTGAATCACCGCTAGCGAGTACAACGACGGCGCGTGAGACTTCATCGCCGCCTTGGCCATCAGAGACGATCCACTCCTTCGGTTTTGTAGACAATAATATCGGATCTGCGCACACATAAAATGTACAACTCTAATAACACCTTCCGACTCCATTGCTAATTATATATATATATATATATATATATATATATATAATCAAATATACGGTTCATCATTTCTTTTAATGTTCTATTTGACATGTATGTGTTATATACTGACCACTCCGAGAGTATATAATGCTTCGATGTTGCCGACGTTAACACACTGTCTCAAGAACCGGTGAGCGGCCTCGGACCAGTTCCTGGCTTTGATTGCGAATGCTTTTGGACCGGCTCTGGAGAGAACCAGCGGATGGAGACCCAACCGGTTCAGTTTTTTGCATCTGTTGAACAAAAAAGAATGGTAATTTTCAATTACAAAAAATATACATAGATACATATATATATATATATACACACACACACACACATACATACATACGTTAAGAGAATATTGATGAAATCTGAAGGGCATCGAGCGGTGGAACTGAGCTTGCAGAGAATGGAGATGATGATATCATCAGGTAGCCCATCAATGAGATCGGATCTTTCTTGTGAAATTCTCTGTTTTTTCATCTCTCTTCTGGTGGTTGCTTCTTCTTCTTCCACTTTCTCTCACTATATCTATCTATTTTGCGCTTAGATGTTATACACTTTCATTTGTATATCACTTTCGTTTTCCTCTGCTTTTTATCTCACCTCTCTGTCTCAATAAAAGCGAAAACAGAGGACGACTTTTATATACGGTGATAAAGATGAAGAAACAGAAACTTGTGGAAACACCCACCAACTGCAATCGGAGTCCTAAGAAAGGTAGATTAATGTACAATTAATTACTAATTACAGTACTAATTTACAATAAAGTAAAAATAATCAATCTTTAACTTCTGAGTGATGAAGGGTAGAATTGTAACTTTGAATTTCATTTGGCTCCACTACTATGAAACTTGTGACACACGCACCACACACGTGAGCACTTCACGGAGACAAATGCAGGACAATGTATTGATTTAAAAATTTGGCTTTACCTGTATAGAATATTTTGAAAGGACAAAAATACCCTGAACACCTTAAAATGGATTTAACTAACGATTCTATGTCTCATTTCTATTGCCATTAACATTACTCGAACCGGTTAAGGGTTTAGTCCAGATTCAAATTTAAGGTATAAAATTCCAATAAATGTTCAAATCAATGGATCTAAAAATCAAGCTTTCTCATGTGAATACAACTAGCATCAAATCTTTAGATTTCATTATTAGGTTTAAAAATTTGGTTGGATTCAAATTGACATCCACCCATATGATTATATAATTCTACCATATTATCTACTATTTATATTAATTATTTTGCAGATATAATATGTGTATACACATAAATGCAAGTTAGGCTGATAATTTTTTATTTGATTTGGGCTGCTCCACACTTCATTGTCACATCTATCTTTAGATGAAAAAAAAGATAGCGTACACAAGTTTATGCAGGTCAAGTCAGCGGGAACATTGAATTTCTAGAAAATGTAATTGTGATGTTCGAAATCGCTTGGAGGGAGAAATTGTTGTAACTTACGTTTGTAAACACTCCTAACTCTGTAAACGTATTTTGAAAAAAATAATAAGCAAAGAAATAAAAGTGTACAAAGTGGACAGTATCTTTACAGTGTGAATGAGTTATGATAAATGGTGTCAGAGTCCATTAGAATGGCATAGTGAAAACCGAATCACTCTTCATCTCTCATAGAGCGTTTAATGGATGATGAGACATTCAACTACACGTTCAATGATAAATTTCACTATAGTAATTATTTTCTTTATAAAAAAAGTTGAAGAAAAAAAAGTAGCGCGGAATAAAAGCAAGAATAATGATATAATGTTTCGTGTTAGAAAATTTCAATTCAAACCCATCCAAAGTTTTGAAAAGTGTTGTTCGATCTTAGTTGAATTTAAGTTGGCCAATAATAGATATTACAAGTCTAATAACTTCTCCGCGTTCGGAATTCACTAGTGCCATTTATTTCATCACTGTCTCCATCTTCTATGGCTATTCATGCATTCATATTTCTTTCGTGTGAACTAATGAATTTGGGTTTCAAACTCAAAGGTGCTCTTGTAGGAAACTTTTTGAATTTTGACGCTTTCGTACTAGTATTGGAACTTTGGTTACCACATTGGTGTCTTGTCACTCACGCTAATTATATTGTGGAAAAGTATACATTTTATTGGAAAAGAGATTCTCTTTTTGGTTGCTTAAGAGAACAATTTATTGTAGAAATTGAAAGTCAAAAAATTATACAAAAACTTTTGTTTGTCATATTTTTAAAGAGACAATACTTCCACTAAAATTAAAACACAAGTTCAAAGGTAAAAAAAATATTAAGAATGAACACTGCTCATGTTTTTATTAGTCAAATCAAAAGATGGGGATGGGTTAACTCACTCTCCTCTCTCTCCACCATAACCAAACTCCGTCCCAAACTTTAATGCCACCTCTACCAATGGGCACCCACTTCCTCCTCTATTGCAAATAGTGCTCTATTATATAACAATCTTACATTCATAGAAAAGAGATTTAAAGAAAAAAAAACTAAGTTTCTCTTATTCTTCATTTTCTTGTCACTAATCAAGTAAAATCTGACAAGAGACTGAATTTTAACGTTGATTATAACAGTAATATTCAATGGTATGTGCAACATTGTTCTTTGTTATTTTTCAGTAAATAAGCAAAAGTAAATTAAACACACGGGCACCAATCAAGGACTGTAATCTAAGGAAAAAAATTTAAACATAAAAGCACAAATTACAAACTGTAAAGGTCATACCCTGGGCCTATACATGTATTATGTAAATAATCAAATCCACCATAAGAGAATAATAGAAGAAAGACTGTGATGTCTAAGGCTATAACTACAACAAGTTTTTTTTGTCACCGGCCTCCTCTTCCATTGATCGTTGCCAGCCTTCTCTTCGGACCGAGTTTGGGTAGTGGAGAGAAAGAGAGGGAGAGAGAGAAAGATTCACTTAGCTCATCTACATCTTTCTTTTGACTCGTAAAAACATACACAATATTCATTCTTAATATTTTTTACTTTTGGACAGGTGTCTAGTTTTTGCTGGGCCACATCAGTCAGTAGGAGATTCTCATGCTTTATATATATATATGTATATATATATATATATGTATATATATATATATATCGAGAGAGAGAGAGAGAGATGTTGTTACAAGAAATTGCTTAGCTAATTTCTTGCCAATTAATTTATTGCACACATCAAAAAATTTAAGAACACAATATATTTTTTCAAAGAAAGAGAGAATCTTTTTTCATTCATCTTTTTCATTATTTATACAAGTTAAAATTTGGATCGTTCTAGGACTCAAATTTCTTTATTTACAATTATCTTTTCTTTCAAGCATATAGATTTCTAATATAATTTGGACTGATGCCTATATTGGGTTGCTTTAGCCCTAAAAATGGCAGCCTGCTCCATTCTTTCTTTTGAGACTATTCTTTGGGGCTTTTTACCAAACTTGGAACTCAATTCCTCTTGGTTCGGCATGCTCGTGTGTTAGTAAGCCCATGTGAATAGCTGGGGAAATTTTCCCCTACACTTTACCCCCAATTCTTTTTAGTATGAGCTTGGCCAAACTGAAGAAAATTTCTATAAATGCCAGCATCATTTTGTTACTTGTGTCGAGAACTCTCATTAATGTTGAGGTACTAACGATAATGCTAAGCATGTAAGTGACCTTTTACGATACCTTTGTACTTTTTGTCTTGACACTTTATTATTTTTAGCCACAAAACTTCTGCGACTACTTATCTTCTCTCTCAAATTTACTTCCTTCGAGGTTCCTAGTACCGGTTCATCTTCATAAGTCATTTTTCATCTTTTTATCCACGTTTATCTCTTTACGATGTCTATAAGTAATAACGACCGTACTCGTTCTAAAAATTGTGAGACCACCATGTCTAGTTCATCTCTTCAGATCATAGAAACCGCCCAACCCATCACTACTGTTGAGGAAACAGTCACATCCGATCAGGGTGTAGATGTTGTTCCAATGCTCAGGCAGTTAATTGACATTGAAAAGATTCGGGGGGGGGGGATGTTGGATCCCTAGTGACATTGTAATTGAGGGTTACCTCTTAGATTCTGACTATAGTACTCATGAAGGAGTCGAAAAAGGCGAAGTTCTTTTCTCTGTGTCTCACTTGAAGACTTTTAGGTTTCCTCTTCATCCTTTTTCCAACTTCATCCTTTACAAACTAAAGCTTGCACCACCTTAGTTAAACCCTAATTTCTTTCGCATGGTTTATTGTTTTCTTTCCCTGAACCGTATTTACAAACTGAACCTAGGTCTAAACGACCTTTTGTTCTGTTATTCTCTCCACCGAATTAGATCGGAGGACAACCGTTATCATCTGTTCCCTAATAAGAATAGAAAGATTTGTGTGATGCTCCCACTTCTAACAAGTTATGGAAGAAAATACTCTTTATGGTGAAGGGAGCCTGGGGCGTCAAGACCGCTCAGCGCTTTCCTATTCCCATTGCATTCGGCGATGCTGTGATCCCTTTTATCACTTTGTTTGGCAAGTTTTTCCCTTAGTTGCCCTAAGGAACCTTCAGAACTTTGAATTTGTCTATTATTTATTTTATATAAATTTGTTCTTTTTCTTTTTTTGTGTGCAACCGATCAGATTAATTACTTGAAAAAGAACGTTTGGAACATTCTTCCTTCTATGAAGAAGGTTTTTAATGCCTCACAAGCTTTAGGCCCTTGCTTGTGATGCTTCAATTGAGTCTTCTCCTCTGTACGTTGATTCAGATTCTTCAGACTCAAAAATGTAGATGAATGAACCTAAAACCAGGAGAGGATCTTCCACTCAAGGCCAAAAATTCTGAGGGGAAGTCAAAGGCCAAGCAGGACAAGCACAAGTCTGCCGCCACCTCTTCTCCTCAAAAGAGGCATTCCTCTGGTGCTCCCCCTTCGTCCAAGCACCAGAAATTGTTAGCGAATGCTATGAAAAAATAGATCTCTTTATCCTCTGCTCTAGTCCTAGCTAATCCTACCAGCAATGCTGCTGATGAGCCATTCATCGATCTGAGCGAACGATGGATTCTTGATTTGAGGAAGTCATATGGCTCATTCATAATGGTAGGGAATTGAACTGCCCTTGACCTTGATGTCATGGGGACTCTGGCCCGGGGGACCCCGGGATGAGCTCCGTCAACAAGCAGTTGACGGGGATGAACTCCTTGCCAACACACCTCTTCACATTATAGAGGTTTGTTCTGTTCTTTCTTTACTTTTGTCATTCTTATTTTCTTTTTTCTGATTTTTCTTGAATTGTGATAATGCAGAGCACATACATGACCATTTCCCTTTGCAAGGCTCTAGAGGTTGAGCAGCTTAGCGGAAGCAAGGCCGAAAGCCCTGAGGGGGAGGTGAAGTCTCTCACCAAGTATCTTACTGAGAAGCAAAAGGCAATTTTGTACTTCGAGCAGAGGGCTCTGGAAATTGAACGAAAAGCTGCTAAACTTCAGGCTCTCCTACAAGTCTGTAAGTCTGGCAGGCTTGAGATATATCGGCAATTTTTAAAGATTCCCACTTTGAAGATCGCTGACGGCTTCCGGTATGGCTTTGATTAGGGTAGGAGGCTTGAAGTCGAACGTGATTATCAAGATCTTGACGAATTTGATGCTAATCAGGGAATTGAGCCTTTCAAAGAGTATAGCATTCCTAATGTTGGTGAAGCTGAGAGGAAGTTAATTCTTTGACTATCTCAAGAGTTCTTGTTTAGCTCTAACCCTTATTACTCTAGTTGTTGTTCCTTCTCCTTCTTTTCCATCTAATCAGGTCATATCAGAAGTGTAAGTGTAAGCTAAGAAAGGCACTGTGATAGTCGATTTCTTAGATCAGGACTTCAACAAGGAGGATGTGGCAGCTCCCTAGAACCTCACTAGTTTTTTTTTTTTTTTGTAATGCTTAGTTTAGAGCTTTAAGGGATAATTATACTCTCTCCCTTCTTTTACAATTAATACTTAGATTAATATTACAGCATCTTCTCCACTTCAAATTTTCAAGCATCTTGCATTAATTCTATTGATACTTCAGCAGTACTTGATATTCCATGAACAGAAAAATGTTTGGCAGCCTAGGCCTTAGCCTCACTTAATAAAATGAAAACTCTTTCCCAACTCTGTTTATCACTTGGGAGTTTTGTGTGAATGACCAGCGTTCGGCATATGATGCCCTTTATTTAGGAGATCAATAAATAATGCATTTAGTATAGGCTTTTTCAAGCGATCAGCTTATCACACAAGTTTTTATAAGCTATCGGTCATTGAGACCTTAGCTTTGGTAGGCTCAATGCCTTTGTTTTTTTTTCTTTTTAGGCAATAGACTTATAATGCTAGCTGTCTCTTTTGTAAGCGATCGGTCATTGAGACCTTAGCTTTGGTGGGCTCTATGCCTATTTTTTTCTTTTTAGACGATCAGTTTATAATGTTAGCTGCCTCTTTTATAAGCGATCGGTCATTGAGACCTTAGTTTTGGTGGGCTCAATGTCTTTTTTTTTCTTCCTTTTTAAGCGATCAACTTATAATGTCGATTGCCTCTTTTATAAGCGATTGGTCATTAAGACCTTATCTTTGGCGGGCTCAATGCCTATTTTTTTTATTTATTTTTTAGGTGATCAACTTATAATGCTAGCTACCTCTTTTGTAAGCGATCGGTCATTGAGACCTTAGCTTTGGTGGGTTCAATGCCTATTTTTTTCTTTTTAGGCGATCGACTTATAATGTCAGCTGTATCTTTTGTAAGCAATCGGTCATTGAGACCTTAGCTTTGATGGGCTCTACATCTATTTTTTTTTCTTTTTAGGCGATCGACTGTTTTTGTGAGCAAAAACTGGCAAGAGAGTGGCATTGTGCACATCCTCTTGCACATTGCTCTACCTTGCCACAGTCTTAAGCTCAACTTTTTTCCTTATCCATAGTAAAGTGCAAAGACTTTTCATTGATATGGAACCATACTGGATACTCAAAGGAAACCTCTTTATCTACAAGACCAATCCCAACAAGATCTTAACACGTTTCCCTATTACTTTGGGAAATGTAGGTCATGCTGTCAAAATTCAGATTCTGAACACAAACATACTAGATTTAAACTTTTTGTGGGGACTTTCATGCTCCCTGACCAATTGTTATAGTAATTGATTATTTTATAAGTTAAAAAACTCGGTAAGACATTGGCACTGCTCATATCTTTTGAGTAGTGCTTATGCCTTACCGCGACTCTTTACTTTGACTTTAGCCTTTATTTATAACAAAGTATGAAACCTTTTATCCAGTGTGGGACTATTGATAAGTGCACAAAACTTACTATTTTATATCCCAAAATAAATTTTTAATTACTCTTTTACTTTATTTAATGTTGTTATCTTTGCATTTTATGTTTTATAGGGGTTGATTTCTAAATAAGAAGAAAAACAACAAAAAAAGGCTGAAAATGATATATATAGCCAAATATTTTTACAAAATTTTGAACTTACGACCTCTTATGCAGTAGATTACACAAAATACCATCTCCCCTACAATTCTTCTTATATTCATCTTTGGCTATATATATCATTTTCAGCTCTTTTTTGCTACTTTTCTTCTTATTTGAAAATCAACCCCTATAAAACATAAAATGCAAAGAAAGAACATTTAAATAAAATAAAAGAGTAATTAAAAACTTATTTTGGGATATAAAATAGCAAGTTTTGTGCACTTATGAAATTACCCTCAAACAAGCTTTTGCTAGTCCTCTACCAAATGCAAGAAAAATAGATTAGTGCACAAAATTACTAATTTTACTAATTCATAACTAAAGATGTGCCACTTTTGCAGGCTGCCGTCGATTGCATTTATCATATGCAATAAGACCTTGAACCCCTACATTACCCCTAGTGGACAAGTGTTAGAGGGTCTTATCTCACATCGGATCCGGATGGGAAAGTGATTGGGTATAAATGGGTGGGTATGTAGCACTACCTAATAGCTTATGCATTTGGGTAGAGGGCAAGTGCCTGACCTGTTACAATTGGTATCAGAGCCAGACCCAGTCCTTGATTCGGTGCCATGCTTCTAGGTCCGGGTTGTTACTGGGTCCTTCCGTTGTTAGGGGGACGGGTAGGCAGGGTGGTCTGACCGCAACGAGGGCATTGCGAGTTCGGATGGAGAATGTTAGAGGGTCTTGTCCCACATCGGATCCAGATGAAAAAGTGATTGGGTATAAATGGGTGGATATGTAGCACTACCTAATAACTTAGGCTTTTGGGTAGAGGGCAAGCATCCGACCTGTTACATTTGGTATCAAAGCCAGACCCAGTCCTTGATTTGGTGCCATGCCTAGCGCCCACTAGGGTGGAGTCCGGGTTCAGGTTATTACTGGGTCCTCCCGTCGTTAGGGAGGACGAGTAAGCAGGGTGGTCCAACCGCAATGAGGGCGTTGCGAGTATTGGTGGGGGAGAATGTTAGAGGGTCTTGTCCCACATCGGATCCGGATGAGAAAGTGATTAGGTATTATTGGGTGGGTATGCAGTACTACCTAATAGCTTAGGTTTTTGGGTAGAGGGCAAACGCCCAACCTGTTACAACAAGCTATAGTCTCATGAGGGTTTGCCCTAAAGATACCCACAAGCTTCCTAACTACTACAAAAGAAGAGTTATTTTAAGGTAGTAGTTTTCCCTATTGTTAAGAGAATCTTCTATATATCCCTGAAACATGAAAATAAAAAATGAAATTGTTAAGTTCATCATATACAAGGAGCTACTAGGGTGTCATAAAAATAAACATTAAGGAAAATTCATCCACAGTAACCTAGAAGTAGAGTACATGTGTGTAAACTCGACAAAAAGCCATCCTCAAATCCAAGTAATGTAATTCCCAAGTCACTAGAAGAAAAAGATGTTTTGACTTCAAATCTCATAAGTAAATATCTCTCTAAAAAAACAACTCTCAGAGATTTGGCTAATTGTTTCTTTCAGTTGTATGTAAGTAGAAACTTAGTTTCTAAAGTAAAAGTAAGCTCACATACTAATATGAACAACCGATACATATAAATAGAAAAGTCTCATGATAGGAATGTTGATCACTTTTGGGAGAATGTCGAGCTACCCACTATAGCGCCTTCTCACTTATTACCCACTATCATATCTTTCTATAAATCCTACTAGTGGTGACTAGGATGAGGTTGTAGGTGAATATTTATGAGATTAATGAGTCTTCAAAATATCTCAAAGGTAAAACTCGTCTTTTCCTTTTCTTTTCTTTTTCTTTTTATTATTATTATTTTTTGTCTTCTCTTCTTTTTTCTTTTCTTTTCCTTTCTTTTTTTCATTGAAATGAAATATAATGATTTTCTTGGTCTCTTTTTCTTTGTACACAAGATCATCTTTATCATTTTTCAAAAACTACGAATAGAAGCAAGGGTTATGGTATGATATGATAGTAGAAAAATAAATTACAAGACCTATATTTCTCTTAACTCGAAATGATTTCATTCTCAGTGATCAACCAAAATGAAAGATAATGAGACTAACAACAATTTTTAATACGGTATTCGAGAAAATTAAGTCAGCTTGTGACTCGAAGTTAGAATAAAAACTCTCTACAAAGGGGAAAGTCACGAAAGCTTACAAGGTCTAAGTTTTCACTATTAGATCTTTCAGATTATCAAGAGGTTACTCATTTTTCAATTCGAATTGCAAAGTGCGACTTTTGTGCAAAAAATATTTCTGCTTCTAAATGCTCATGATGCAATAATGTCTATTATTATATTACCCTAATAACAAGTTCAATTTAGATCTAAACATTAACATCTCTTGAATTTCATGAAGCGTATCATAAGTTAATCCAATCTCATCATTGTAAAGGTACTATACTGTCAAACACAGTGAATTTTTTTTTTAATAAATTGAAAAAATGACTCTATTTTGGATCAAAATATTTTTTTTTTAAAAAGCATATGTTTTGATAAATCTACCCCACCCCTAAACAAAATACAACATTGTCCTTAGTGTTAAAAGGACAGTAACAAAATAAACAATGTATCGTTGGAGATAAAGAGAAAAATATTGGAATAAATTACCATAATTGTTCTGGTGTGGTAGAAGTACAGTCCCTACAAAGATGCAATATATAATAATATAGAATAAATGATTTAGAACCATATTAATCAAAGACCGTACCCCTAAACAGAATATAAATATATCTAGATAGAGTCTACAAAAAATCTTAAACTAAATAGCAAAACAACTAAACAGCTACAGAGCTATCGAGTAAGAGTGAAATATAACTAAATGTACTCTAAAATCAACCGGCAGGGTTGCCTCCTTGGAGCGCTAAGTTTAATGTCTTCAGCCAGACGCAAAGGAGATAGTACCCCAAAAAGATCAATCTAAATAGACCGGATCGACAAGGAGAACATCTTCAATTTCATGAGCATCTAACTCAAGAAAAAGCTTTAGACGTTGAGCATTGACTTTGAATAACTTTCCATTTTTTGAATCTTAAACCTCAATAGCATCATAACTAGCAACACGGTGGACATAATATGGACCAGACCATCGTGACCTTAACTTTTCAGGGAACAATTCAATACGGGAGTTATATAGAAGAACCTTTTGTCATGGGGAAAAATATTTTCTCAGAATTTGTTTGTTAAGTTCCAATTTGGTCTTAGCTTTATAAATCCTCGAACTCTCGTAGACATCATTTTTGATTTCCTCCAATTCATCGAGTTGAAATGACCTACGCTCTCTGGCTTTATCATAGTTAAAATTTATAGCCTTGATAACCTAATAAGCACGGTGTTCTAGTTCGACAGGTAAGTGACATGTTTTGCCATAAACCATGCGATATGAGGACATTCTTATAGTAGTCTTATAAGCAGTACGATATGCCTACAAAACATCTTAGAGGTGGAGATTGCAGTCATTCCTTATGGGGTTAACCATTTTTTCTAAGATATGTTTAATCTTCCTGTTGGATACCTCAGCCTGACCATTAGTTTGTGGGTGATACGATAGGGCCACCTTATGGGTGATCCATGTTTGGAGATTAAGCTTGCAAAGACTTTGCTACAAAAATGAGAACCATAATCACTAATTATGGTTCGAGGTGCACTGAATCTAGGAAAAATTAACTCTTTCAAGAAATTCACCATAACTTTATGGTCTGCTGTCTTGGTGGCTAACGCTTTTATCTATTTGGACACATAATCAACAGTAAGAAGGATATAGATATACCAAATGAAGAAGGAAAGGGTCCTATGAAGTCAATACCCCAAACATCAAAAATTTCAACAACTAAAATTGATTGTTGGGGTCATTCATTACGCTTGGTAATCTTACCTAGTAATTGACATCTAGGACAAGTGAGACAATATGTATGAGTGTCTTTAAAAATGGTGGCCAATAAAATCCTGACTATAGGATTTTTTGCAGTGGTCCTTTTAGAGCTAAAATGGCCATCACATGCCTGATCATCACAAAAAAGAAATGACAAATTCTTGGTCTTCCTTAGGAACACACTTACGGATGATCTAGTCTAGACAATACTTAAATAAGTAGGGATCATCCCAAAAATATGCCTTAGCCTTAGTTAGGAATTTGTCTTTCTTTTGCTTAGACCAAATGGAAAGGATTTGACCAGTCACAATGTAATTAACAATATCAGCATACCATGATGCATGAGATATTGCAAAAAGTTGCTCATCAAAAAAAAAATCAAAGATGAGAAGGGAGTCACTAATAGAATTAACAACAAGACGAGACAAATGATCAACGACTGCATTCTCTGAGACTTTCTTATCACAAATCTCAAGTTTAAAATCTTGAAGGAGTAAGATCAATCGTATCAACCTAGGTTTGGCATCTTTTTTGGAAAGAATATGTTTTAATGTTGCATGATCGGTATAGATGATGACCTTAAATCCAATCAAGTAAGGGCAAAATTTTTCAAAGGAAAACATGATTGCCAACAACTCTTTCTCAGTGGTCAAGTAGTTAAGTTGCATATCAGTCAGGGTCTTGCTAGCATAATAGATCACATAGGGTGCTTTATCAACTCTTTGTCCTAAAACAGCCCCGACTGCATAATCTGACACATCGCACATAATCTCAAAAGGTAAGTTCCAATCAGGTGGGCAGATTATGGGTGTATTGATGAGGGCTAACTTTAATTACTTAAAAGTAAAGTGACATGCATCTGTAAACTCAAATGGTGTATCTTTAGCTAGAAGATGGGTCAAAGGTCTTGCTATCGTACTAAAATCTTTGATGAAACGCTTATAGAACCCAACATGACCTAGGAAAGCTCGAATATCGCAAATAGTTTTGGGGATAGGTAAATTTGAGATGAGGTCAACTTTTGCTTTATCTACCTCAATTCCCCCACTAGAAATAGTATAAGTTAGGACAATTCATTTCTTTATCATGAAGTGACATTTTTTTCAGTTAAGAACTAGGTTAGTGTCACGACAACGTTGAAGCACTAAAGTAAGATGGTGCAAGCATTGCTTAAAAGATGAACCAAAGATAGAGAAGCCATCCACAAAGACTTCTAGACATTTATCAACCATGTTGTGAAAGATACTTATCATGCACCTTTAAACATGGCAGATGCATTGCATAAGCCAAAGGGCATGCGATGATAAATAATTGTGCCAAAAGGACAGGTGAAATTTGTCTTGTCTTAGTCATCAGGGTGGATGAAAATCTAGTTATAGCTAGATTAACCATCTAAAAAGCAATATTATGCCTAACCAGCTAATTTCTCTAACATTTGGTCAACAAAAGATAGAAGAAAATGAGCATTCCTAGTCACACTATTGAGCTTCCTATAGTCTATACAACTCACCATTTAGTTTGGACTTGAGTAGGAACCTCTTACTAACTCATTATTGTCATTGGCAACAACAGTGATGTCAGACTTCTTAGGGACGACTTGGATTGGGCTTATCCACTAGCTATCATATATGGGATAGATGATATTGGCATCTGGAAGTTTGATAACTTTAGCATGAACAACTTCTTTTAAATGGGGTTAAGTCTTCTCTGAACTTGTCAACATGTTTTAGCATCGTCCTTTAAGTGAATGCGATGCTGGACCACGAAAGGACTAATACCTTTGATGTCATCGATAGACCAACTTATTGCTTCTTTATTTGCCCTAAGAACCTTAATTAGTTAGGTCTCCTGATCCTCAGTTAAATCAGAAACTATCACCACAAAAAAGTTTTAGACTCACCTAGGTACAAGTATTTTAAAGTTATAGGTAGAGGCTTTAATTCGACCTTAGGGGGCTTCTTGACATTTTCATATGCAGTGGCATTTGCAAAGACAATGATTCAAACTGGGACATATATTTTGGTGTGTCAGATATTGGAGTAGAATCTAGTAAGGCATTGACTTCACTAATATAGTTATCCTGATCAAAATCAGTACTAAAATGTGTTAAACATTGTTGGAGTAGATCCTCAGGGTAGGAATGCTCAAAAGTGTGTGAGGTCAACAACTCAATAAGACAAACATCTTCAACGCAATCTGAGTTAAGAGGTTGTTTCATCAAGCTAAACACGTTGACTTTTACTTTCATGTTACCAAAGGTCAAGGTCATGTTACCATTCCTACAATTGATCAATGCATTGGTTGTACCTAAAAACAGTCAACTTAAAATGATTGGAATCTGTTTACCTTGAGTGGGTTGGGTATCTAGTACAATGAAATCTACAAGGTAATAGAAATCAGCCACTTTAACAATTACATCCTCAATTATACCTCTTGGAATCTTAACTAATTGATCGGCTAATTGAATTCTAACATCAATTTTTCTCAAATTATTTAACCCTAAACTCTTGGTAGACTGAATAAAATAACAAGTTCACACTAGCACTTAGATCCAAAAAGGCCTGATCAGTAAAATTTTCTCCTATCTTACAAAGGACAGTTGGACTTGGATCTTTATGTTCGACCACAGCTTGGTTTTGGAGAAAAAAAGAGCAATATTGGGCTATGAAGGCTTCCTTTGGGATATTGGTTTTCCTCTTGACTAAGTCCTTGATGAACTTTGCATAATAAGAAATTTGCTTAATGGTAGTGAGAAATGAAATATTAATCTAGAGATTTTAAAAAATCTCTAAGATCTCATTGTATTGCGAATCATTTTTATTATTGACTAGTCTAGAGGGAAAAGGTGTTGGTGAAACATATCCCTTAAGATTGGTATTGTTAGTCTGAGGACCTTGGTCTTTCTTGGCTTTGAGAGAGTTAGATGGGGGAGACTTAGACGGTGTAATCTCATCTTGGGTGGGTAGCGCAACCTTATTATCTATTTGCTTTCTCGATCGAAGTGTTGTGATGGAATTCACATGGCCATTGGTCAATGACAGAAGAAGATTCTATAAGATTAACTCCTTTGCTTTTAAGGTTGATTTCAGGTTGGCTAGACATGTCACGACCCGAAATCCGGACCGCCGGGACTCCCCCGGACCGGCCCGAAGCCCAGGTTGCGAACCCGTTTACTCAACCTCACGCTATAACCACCACCTGATCATACAATCTCAATTTCCTATTATTTTACAAAAATTGGGCATGACCCATTCTAAATAATCAACTCCTGGCATATTACACCTGCTTTACAATTCATATGGACACTTCTGGGCACGTGTCCCCCCAGCATTTATATCAAACAATCAAAATGGACACTTCTGGGCTCGTGTCCCCCCAGCATTTCTACCACATGCATAATATAATCAAAAGAATACATGTCTCAGTCCTTGAATGTCCGTATTATATACATATACATCACATGAATGTAATACATCTGAAGGGATTGGCTCAACATAATTACTTCATACATTAATCCAAATGTACAACATTCATCTACTATCCTGAACATAAATTAGATTCTAAGGAATCTAACTACTACCTCTGCAATTGGCGCTATCAGTTTCCCCAACTGACTCCATAATCGTCAATACCTGCAAAACCTGGGAGGGGGTGAGCTCAAAGGCCCAACAAGGTATGTAGAACCATACTATCATCGCAGCAGCAGGTCGATCCTCACATATTCTCAAAACTATACATGCACTTAAATATATCACGATATTTAAAGTCATGCCCCTCCTAGCATACAAGAATCAACAATGCATATGGAAATCCTAGCACATATGAACATATAAATCAACTTCATATGATTTTCAAAAATCATATTTCAACATGCTTGAAAATAGTAAAAATCCAACATCAATATGTATGAAGGACACAAGTATCCACGCATTTACATGACCAATATAAATCAATCACTACGTCATCTACCCTATAAGTACCAATCTCAAATGCGATATGAATGCTTTTAAATCGTACAACATGCTTAACAGTCAATCATGTAAACATAAAGGTATTTACACCTTCTTCGATTCTAACTCGATACATAGGCATGATCGATCCACTTCGACGATCATGTGGTGTTAAGTCACTCTAACGACACCAAAGTGTTGGTTAACTCCGTCGACACTCGTGGGATAGGACAACTCCAATAGTCACACAAATCAAGGTATTCGTAGTTAATGTTCTAACTAAATTGTGCAATCCTTCATGAGATATTATAACATGCACATAAATGATGGTATAACATGCTAGCAAGAAGAAAACAAAAGCATCACTCTACATTCCCAGTCCTAGTCATAGTCATAGTCATATGATCAAGCACTAACAGATCAAGCGAATTTCAACTCCGGTATTCAAGAGGCTAATCATATTTTGTTCCATCATTTTCAATAAAACATAAGCTACAATTTAAGCATATAATTCCGGGCGTTGTCCGTAGTTCCGTGCATTTATCGAAATAAATCACGTAGATTCCGTGCACTTACAGAAGTAAGTCACGTAGATTCCGTGCACTTACACCAGGTAAGTCACGTAGATTCCGTGCACTTACACAAGATAAGTCACGTAAATTCCGTGCACTTGTTAAAACAAGTCACGTAGCACTGCCGGTTTTACGGGCTACTAACCCGATGGAATCCGACACCACTTGGCCAAGTTTAGGATAGTTTCCCTTCATTTTCCGGCACAACCCCGTCAACTAAATCAATTTCCAAGCAACAAACATTCCAACAATCCCATATACACATGTATGTCAATTCCTGCATATAAATCATATATGCTTACAATCCTCTAATCTAGCATATATTATTCATGCTTTCCACTCAACACATCCATGTATTACAGGTAACTAGTCTGCATCCCACTCACACCTCCAACGCATACTCACATATATACCAAATCCTGCATATAAGTCACCTATGTACATAAACTAGCATAATGTAATCATACTCCCATTCAATGCACACACTGGTTACAGATACTTAGCGTGTATCCGTTTTTACATAGATCCCCATATAATCACGTGAATGTCATTTCCCACTCTTATATACAATGCGGATGCATATACACTTATCATATTATTTTCGTGTTCTAATCCATGCTCATTAATACTACAAAGAAGTATATGGCATATCTCCTGTCACAACTCACTACATATAGCCCATATGTGTATAACACATGCATATTATACCACTTATGCATACAACTTCAAGATCAGCATACTTTACTCATGTCCCACCCAATACATACATTTAGAACATAGAAACAGCATGCATTCAACAACTACATTCCCATATATAAACACACATGTGTCACATCCTGTATATAATCACATATGCACGTATACTAGCACAAATAGAATCATACTATCATTCCGTGCATGCATTTACTACAACAATCTAGGATGTATTCAAATCACAATATATATAACCATAATATATTCTATCATTCGTAAATGTATTATGCACACATATCACACTTAACATTTATCGTGCTTCTCAAGTACTCATCAATGTTATATTCAAATTTAGCATGCGTTTCTACATTGCAACCATATCTATATATATATATAATCACGTATATATATATATATATATATATATATATATTTAACATCATGCATAAGGATCATATATGCATGCAAGGCAACATCAAGCTAAATATACATATATAATTTAGCATACTTTACATGGCTCAATCCCTAAATATGCATATAACAATGCAAATCGACATTTGAATCTAACAATGCTCTTACTCTCCAAGCCCACACATATATATATACCCACATGTATTTATCCTCACACCCCACGTATATATATATATATATAAACACCTTTATATATATATATATATATGCACATATATATATATATGCAAACACCACATATGACTAAATTAAGCACATATGTAAAATTAATCAGCATAATTAAAATATGCATAGAGATAGAGGCAAGAA
Source organism: Cornus controversa (assembly GCA_026545225.1). NCBI lineage: Eukaryota > Viridiplantae > Streptophyta > Magnoliopsida > Cornales > Cornaceae > Cornus > Cornus controversa. Next base: position 14,559,176 of record CM048845.1, read on the forward strand.
TCAACTTGCCTTAGGTCCAGCTTTCAACCGGTCCATGCCTGCAAATCGGCCTCTACCAAGTCCGGTCCGGTCCAATCCCTCGTCAAAGTTAACACAACCGACCCAAAACACGAGCTATAATATCTTGTTATGCAAGACCCTCAAGCCAACCCCAAGGCCGGCATCTCCAAACCATCCAATCGAAGCTCCAAGCTTCGGCACTTTTGTCGACCCCGAGGCCGAACCCATCAAATCAGAACCCTGGCTGCTACTCCAAGCAACTCCCATGACATGCCCAGCTGAGACCAACTGAGACCTCCTAATATTCAACCCCCGTGGTTACCTCTTCACGGCCCAACCACGAAACCATCCATTCGGCAGTTAGCCTCTAACCGGCCCCCAACCCAAATCAATCACAAACCTATACATTTGTAGATCTCCAACATTGCAGCCCAAAATTATGGTTGCTCAAACAAACTCAACAACTACACACCAAACAATCCACAACCAAACACAACCCGGCTATCTGCCGAGTTTCATCCCGAATCCCCATCGAGAATTACAACCATGGAAGCAAACCCAGCCAAACCATGAACCCAACTCAACTCAACAACTCACCTCAACTGAACCAACGACCCAGCAGGAACCATCAAAGCCTCGGCTTCCACTGTGAACATCCACCATAGCCGTGAGCCTCCAATCACCATACCCAAATGGAACCCATTCAAAAACCATACCCAACCAACCAGCAACTGAACCCAACGGCTCACCGTAACGGATCTACTAGCCGAAGCCTCCAATCGGACCGAACACAACCCATCGACCACCTCTGTCTCAAGCCCAGACAGCCTCGTACCGCCGTCCTACTCCACGGCCGGAAACACCTCCATCTTCGCAGACCCAGTCACCGTGAGCGTCACCGTCGGGATCATCGCCGGTTGAACCTTCCACCGAACCGGAGAACTCCACCCAGTCGCAAGCAGCTCGGTCGAATCGAGCCGTCACGCAACGCCGGACATCACCGCCGTGGGCAACCACGGTCACCGTCGCCGTCGCTGCCGAAAACGGCCCCCGTCGCCGCTAATCGGCCGCCGGAACCGATTCCCCCTCTCGGCAGCTCTCTCTTTCCCTCTCGTTTCCCTCTCTCTCCCCGACTTCCTCTCTTCTCTCTCCCTTTTCTTTTTCCTTTTCTTCTTTTCCTTTTCTTTTCTTTCTTCTTTTTCTTTTCTTCTTTTCTCCTTTTCTCTTCTCCAGCCAACCCACGTGGGTCACTCTCCTTCTTTTATTTTAAACCCCCTTTTTCTTGCACTACTCACAGCCACATATTAATATATGTATAAGTATATCCACATACCATATACACACTTACACCCATCCTCCTATACGTATATATGCCCATACATATACACACTTTTATGTGTATATATAATAATGTATATACTTAATAGATATATTTATAATTTGATATAAATATATCCCACATATATATATATATACCTATATATATATATATATACGCATCCTCCGGCATTACTATAATTCCATGTACAAAATCTTCTCAATCTCTTTATTTATATACATAAAATTCCATACATATAAACATCCACTTCTATAAATATATATATATAATTCCATTTATATATATATATATATCCACATATTTTTTTTTCGAAATTAATTTATTCGAAAAAAATTAAATCCGGTCAAAATCCACCCGGAACCGGTCAAAAAAATTCCAATCCTTACAAGACAGGTACCCCTGTGTCTTTTGGTTATAATAGAACTGAGTTGACTCAACTGATTTTGGATTGACTGTTGAAATTGCAATTGGTTCTGAGCCAATAGGTTAAAGTTAACTATGTCCACTCATTTTTAGTCATTGAATAACTTGAAAGTGACTCTCATTACTCCTAAGGTCAGTTATGTCATGAATCTTGAAAACACTTTCCTATTTCATAGGCAAAGTGAAGGTTAGATTGTCGAGATTTAAACTTTAAGTTTTAATATATTGAGTTTAAACATAAAATATCTCCAAATGAATTAAATCACAGTTTTTGTAGAATTGTAATTAGTTGCTTCAATGACTGACTATGTTGGAGGTAAAAAAAATCGACAATACAGTGCCACTGTGCATATCTTTTTGCATAGCGGCCATGTCTTTCCACAACTTGCAGAGTTTGACTTTACTCTTTATTTATTATGAAGTACGGAGTTTTTTTCTCGATGTGGGACAATGTCCTTTCTCCTTTTTGACAACGAAGTACTTCCGAAAAGAAACTTTTTATTAAGAAAATTTCCTATTATTAGGAAAAACATGGATACACTGCCAAAAAGAAGAATCTAATTCTAGTATACTAAAATTCAAACATAGTACATTCTCAAATAGGTTGCATTCCAAGGCTTACGAATTGATTCTGTATCGCTAACTCTGCGAAACTTGTATGCACCCTTTCCAATCACTTCTGTGACTTTATATGGGCCTTCCCAATTTGCTTCAAACTTTTCAGCAATAAGTTATTTTGTATTGTCAGTGACATTCCTTAGCATCCAGTCTCCTATACCAAATGCTCAGTGTTTCACCCTTGTCATAACTATTTTTTACCATCTTTTGATATAACACCAGTCTGATCTGAGCTGCCTCCCTCTTTTCTTCTAAGAGATCTAGGTTTTGTTCTAGCAGTTGATCATTCTGTCCCTCTTTAACACTTTCAATCTGATTGTTAGGGTAGACAGCTCGATTGGTATCACTACTTCGAATCCATAGGCCAGACAGAATGAACTTTCTTCGGTCAGATGTTTGGACGTCATTTGGTAGGCCCAGAGCACCTAGGGCAATTCGTCCAGCCATTTACCCTTTCGAGATTTTAACTTTGAACGCATTTAAACATAGTCCTATTTGTTATCCCTGCTTGGCCATTCCCTTGTGGATGCGATCTCGAAGACAATTTCTGGTTAATCCTATATTCTTTGAAGAACTTCTGTATCAGCTAATTGTCAAAGTTTTTGGCATTATCCATAATGATAGATTCTGGCAAGCCGAACCAACAGATAATGTTGCTCCAGATGAACCTTTCTACTTACACATGAGTGATCATTGCATAGGCTTCTGCCTCAACCCATTTTATGAAATAGTGTGTGGCTAACAAGATATACTTTTTGCTATTGGCAGCTTTTGGGAGTGCTCCAACTGAGTTCATTCCCCACTTCACGAATGGCCAAGGGCTGGCCATGGTAGTTAGATCTTCAGGGGGCTAATGGGGTATTCTTGAATGTCGCTGGTATCTATCACACCTTCTAGTATGCTCTTCGGCATCTCGAGCCATGTATGTCCAGAAATACCCTTGGGTAATGGCCTTATGAGCCAACGATTGCCCTCTTGAATGATTTCCACATACACCCTCATGAATTCTGGAGAGTATTTCTTTCACTTCTAAAGATGCAACACATCTTAAGTACGGCCCCGAGAATGACCTTCTGTAAAGATGTTCGCCGACCATCGAATATCTAGATGAATTCATTATAACCTTCCTTACTTTTTCTTTTGATGTTAGTGATGTTCCACTGATGAGATAGGCCTTTATGGGATCCATCAACTAGGTTGGTTCTGCAAAACAAATACTTTTTTTTGGGCGTAGATGCTAAGCACTTGTAAAGTGTCGATCAACACTATCTTGATCATGTTTGGCTAGACTGCTGAAGCCGAACACGATAGCCTGTCAGCTTCCAGGTTCAAGTCCATTGGGATTTGAGAAACCTTGACTTGGTCGAATTCCCTGAGCTCTCTTTCTACCAAGTCTTTGTAGGTTTTCATGCGGTCATCTTTTGGAAAGTAATCCCCACTAACCTGTTTCACAATTAGATGAGAATCACTAAAAACTTACAGATTTTTTACTTTGAGTGTTTTTGCTAGCTTTAGCTTTGTTAACAGGGTTTTGTATTCAGCTTCATTATTTGATGCAGGAAACTCTAAATGAATTGCTTGTTGTAGATCAGTTCCATCAGGAGTCTGAATTTCTATGCCAACACCTGATCCTATCTATGTCGATGATTCATCAATATGGAGTTTCCATTCGGGTTGAGTTAGAACTTTTGGCTCCTTATCGCTCTTTGGGTCATACTCAAACAGGAAATCTACCACTCATTGCCCTTTTTATTGCAGTCCAAGGCTCATAAGTCACGTCGTAGGTTCCTAATTCAATTACCCATTTGGTGACTATTCCTGACTGATCAGGTTTATGGAGAATCGCTCTGATCAAAAATTTTGTTAGGACAATAATTGGGTGAGTCTCAAAGTAATGTCTCAACTTCTTTTTTGCTCGGACGAGGGCTAGTATGATCTTCTCAACTTTCAATTACTTATGTTTTGCCTCGATCATGGTCTTACTTGAGTAAAACACTGGGTATTGCTTTTTGTCAAGCTCTTTTATCAGAATTGCACTTGTGGCAGTTTGAGATACTGTAAGGTACAAGTATAAAGGCTCCCCTACACATGGTGCTAAAAGTATTGGTAATTAAATTAAGTACTGCTTGAGCTTTGCCAAGGCCTCATCCTAATCGGCTCCCCATACTCCTTTACCCCTCGTTCTAATAACATCGAAAAGGGGTTTGCATTTGTCATAAAGTCGAGAGATGAATAAACTCATAACAGCGATGCATTTTGTTAGGATCTGAACACCCCTGTAAGTTTTTGATTCCTCGTTCTGAAGAAGAGTTTTCACCTGAACCAGACTCACTTTTATTCTTGTTCGGTTAACTATGTGCCCTAGGAATTTCCCTAAAGAATCCCTGAAGGAGCACTTTGAAGGGTTCAATTTCATGTTGTGGTTCTACAAGGTGTCGAAAACCTCCTACAAATGCTTCACGTGATCTTTCTTTCTAAGAATTTTTACCAATATGTCATCTATGTACTCCTCGACCGTTCGGCCTATTAGATTTTTCAAAAATTTGTTGATCAAGTGCTGGTAGGTTGAATTGGCGTTCTTCAGCCCGAATAGCATCATCACCTTGTAGCAATAGATTACCTTTTCGGTGATAAAGGAAGTTTTTTCTTAATCGTCTGGATTTATTGAAATTTGATTGTATCCAGAGTATGCATTAAGAAACGTCAACCATTCGTACCCGATTGTGGCATCGACTATTTGATCAATCTTTGGAAGAGGAAAACTATCCTTGGGGCAAACTTTGCTCAAGTTGGTGAAATATATACAGATTTGCCACTTGTCATTCTTTTTCTGTACCACTACCACATTGGAGAGCCAATCCGGGAACTATACTTCCCTAATAAATTCGGCCTGGAGAAGCCGATCTATCTCTACTATTATAATTTTATTATTTTCTAGAACGAATCGTCTTTGCCTTTGCTTCACAGGTGGGTGATTTGGGTTGATATTGAGCTTATGGCATGACATTAAAAGATCGATCCTTGGCATGTTCATATGATCCCGTGCGAAGACATCTACATTTTCTTTTATCAACTATATTAGTTGTGTTCTTTCTTCTTTGCTTAAAGAGGTCCCAAGATTTGTAGGATCTTTTCTGGGAATGATCTCAACTATTTCAAGCAACTATTTGATCAATTTGTCTTTCTCTTACTCTTCTGGAACGCCCACTGACAGAGATTTTTGTAATTGCTATTTGGTTTGATCATCTTTCACTATCTTCCCTTTCAACGTAAAAGCGTAACAGTTCTTAGCAGCCATTTGTTCACCCAGGATGTCAATCGTATCTCTTCCATTTGGCACTATACACCTCATTAATTGATGAAATGTTGATGAAATCCCTTGCATTTTCTGTATCCAACCTCTTCCCATTATCATATTGTACGAATAATTGAAATCAACAATAAAAAAGTATTCAATCAAGGTTCTGGCTATTGCTGTCACTGGGAGTTCTACTACCCCAGTTGGGATGACCTGTCTTCCGTCGAACCCTACTAGTAGCTCAGTAGTAGGCTTGATACGTTCTACCTCTAGGCCCATCTATTGAAAAACCCTTAAGGTTAGAACATTTGCACTACTCGCCGCATCAACCAAGACTTATTTCACAACTAGATATGATGAGACTGATCACTAGCAGATCTTCGTGGGGTGTCTGGATCTTGCTCATATCTTCATATGTGAAGATGATCGAGACCTTAGCTGAGCGATTATGCACTGAGTGAACCTCTCCAATCATTTGGACCTTCTGGGCACTACTTAAGTGTGATTGCCTTTCGGATTCGCTTTCTTCGTCTGACGCCAGCCGACCATAAATAGTGTTGATAACCCGAACTGGAGCAAAGTTCTGCTGTCTATTTACCTTCAGTTGAGGCTAAGGCTAATCAAATGGTTTGTCGTGCTATTCTCAAAGGACATATTTTGATAAGTCTTATTTGGCGATCAAAGCTTCTACCCGTTGCCTTAAACTTCTGAATTCATTAGTGGTATAGCCAAAGTCACTGTGGAGAGAGCAATGTTTGTTCTTATCTTTTTGTTCCAGGGGTTGCCTAGTAGTCGGAGGTGAATGACAGATCCCTTTGCTTTTATTCTCATAATAGAGCTTGGCCAGGGACACTTTTAATGGGGTGATATTCTTTTCGATCCTTGGCTTTTTTACTAGTCTTGAGTAGATGAAGGAACAGCTCGGGGTGGCTTTACCTTAGTGATCTGGGTCTTTGCTTGTTGTCCCACAATGATTAAAGTTGATCATTATTTCCTGGTTGCTTCATCCTCCTCTATCCTCAAGTACATCTAAGCCTAGAAGTTTAGATCACTTACATCTCTTAGAACGTTTTTTACCAAAGATCTGTGGAAACCTTCTTTAGGCAGCACTACTATTTTAAAATATTCTACCACCGTAGTTTGATCACATTAGTCTATCATTGACATCTCCAAATTGAAGCGAGTCAAGAAAGATTTCAAGGTTTCTCCCTCAACCTGTCTCATGGTGAATAACGAGGAGATTGTTCTCCTTTGTTCTTTATTTCTAGCATATTGAGCAATGAATAGTTCATAAAGCCTTGTGAAGTTCGAGATTGAGCAAGACAGTTGTTATTTAAACCACAACAACATTGGTCCTAATAGGCTGGATGGAAAAATTTTGCACATGAGTGCATCGGGTCATCTTCTACTGATACTAATAGATGTGCTCCATCGAATCTTTTCTTCCATCAAAGGTACTGAATTTAGGCAGGGTAAACCTTCCCAGCCTTTCAGTCCTGACTATATTTTCTGTGACAGGAGACTCGATTAGCCTGCTGGTTGCGAACGCTCAGTTGGCTAGTATGATCTATTACCCTTTAGTTCATCAATCTTCTGCTACATCTTGCTTCTCTATTCTGGGTAGAACTATGCGGGATTGAATTGATCTTCATTGACTCAGCCAAGGTGTGGATCTCCGCCTACGGGTTGGTTGTGATGAGACACATTTAATGAGTGGTTACTCAAATCGATTCATTCGTTCTGCGATTGTCCAAGGTCTCTAGCACTTTTAGCGCATTTTAGCCTTGCTTGGAGGTCAGCGATTTGCTGGCACAGAGCCTCGTTCTACTGGGTTAACTATTGAACGTTTCGTTGCGCTAGAAGCTCTTAAAGGTTTGGTTATATCGGCAGTGCCTCCCTTGGATTCCTAAGGGGTCTGCCCAAATCTGTCACGTTTTAAGTATTCCTTCTCATATCCACCATGACTACAAATTTTTAAGTTTTTAATACAAAACGATAGTGTTTCCCACAGACGGCGCCAAATTGTTGGTATAAGAAATTGCTTGGCTAATTTTTTGCCAATAAATTTATTGCACACACCCAAAAATTTAAGAACACAATATATTTTTTCAGATAAAGAGAGAATCCTTTTTCATTCATCTTTTTCATTATTTATACAAGTTAAAATTTGAATCCTTCTAGGACTCAAAATTCTTTATTTATAGCTATCTTTTCTCTCAAGCATATAGATTCTTAATATAATTTGGACTGATATCTATATTGAGCCGCTTTAGCTCTAAAAAAGGCGGCCTGACCCATTCTTTATTTTGAGACTATTCTTTGGGGCTTTTTACTGAACTTTGGGTTCAATTCCTCTTGGGTTCTGCCCATTCGTGTGTCAGCAAGCCCGTGTGAATAGCTGCGGGATTTTTTTCCCTACAATAGACAATGCTTATCTCAAGCGATATTGGTGGGAATTCCTACTTAATAGATTACGTGAACCAATAGAAATTCAACATTTGTTTAAAAGTTAAAAAAAAATGAAAATGGATCATACCTATCTTTTACTGTTAATCGAAAGAGAGATCCATTTACGTATTCTCTCTCCACAAACCCTTCAAGTTCTCCACTACGTTCCTCTCTCCCTCTTCCCTTCTTCCTCCGCCAC